>ONZH01014547.1:0-46787 GCA_900303285.1 Rhinella marina
AGAGATGACGGTTTGATTGGTACCATTTTGGGGTGTGTATGACTTGTTTATCGCTTGTTATAACAGTTTTTGTGATGAAAGGTGACATTTTTTGGCATTTTTTGCACAGTTTTTGTTTTTATTTTTTTATAGTGTTTACCTTAGGGGGTAAGTCATATAATATTTTTATAGAGGAAGTCATAGCGGATGTGGAGATACCTAATATGTCTACTTTTTTACATTTATTTTAGTTTTACACAATAAAAGCTTTTTCGAAGAAAAAGAAATCATGTTTTAGTGTCTCCATTTTTTGAAAGCCATATTTTTTTATCTTTTGGGCGATTGTCTTAGGTAGGGTCTGATTTCTTGCTGGAAGAGATGACGGTTTGATTGGTACTATTTTAGATTCCATATGTTGTTTTGATCGCTTGGAATTACACTTTTTGTGAT
The DNA here is from genome assembly GCA_900303285.1 of Rhinella marina. NCBI lineage: Eukaryota > Metazoa > Chordata > Amphibia > Anura > Bufonidae > Rhinella > Rhinella marina. Next base: position 430 of record ONZH01014547.1, read on the forward strand.
GTATGGTGACAAAAAAAATAGCTTTTTTTTTTTTTTTTTTTTTTTTACGGTGTTCACCTGAGGGGTTAGGTCATGTGATATTTTTATAGAGCAGGTTGCTATGGACGTGGCGATACCTAATATGTCTACGTTTAAAAAATGTATTTCAGTTTTACACACTAAAACCATTTTTGAAGGAAAAAAACTCATGTTTTAGTGTCTCCATTTTCTGAAAGCTATATTTTTTAAAAATTTTTGGACAATTGTCTTAGGTAGGGTATCATTTTTTGCAGAAAGAGATGACGGTTTGATTGGTACGATTTTGGGTTGTGTATGACTTCGCTTCGTTTGGAATTACACTTTTTGTGATGAAGGTGACAAAAAAAATTGCATTTTTGGCACAGTTTTCATTTTTTTTTTACGGCGTTCACCTTCGGGCATAGATGATATTTTTATTGAGCAGGTTATTACGGACGCGGTAATACCTAAGGGCTCGTTCACATCACCGTTAGGGATTCTGTTCAGACTTTCCGTTTTAACATCGTTATAACGTAAGGAAACGGAATCCCTAGGACAGACATCAAAACGGACACCTTTAAGAGGCATTCCGTTTTGATCCGTCATAATAGAAGCCTATGGCCCTGCATAACGAATTCGTCTGGTTGCCGATGTTATAACGGAAAGCCTGAACGGAATCCCTAACGGTGATGTGAACGAGCCCTACATGTATACGTTTTTACATTTATTTCAGTTTTACACAGCATTTTTGAAGAAAAAAAAATCATTTTTTTAATCTTTTGGGTCATTGTCTTAAGTAGGGTGTCATTTTTTGCGGGAAAAGATGGCGGTTTGATTGGCACTATTTTCGGGTACATACATCTTTTTGATCGCTTGGAATTACACTTTTTGTAATGTAAGGTGACCAAAAAATGGCATTTTTGCTCAGTTTTATTTTTTTTATTTTTTTTTTTACGGCGTTCACGTGAGGTGGTAGATCATGTGATAGTTTTATACAGCACTTTGTGACGGACACGGTGATACCTAATGTGTACTATTTATTTTTTATTTTTTTATATTATTTTATGGTGAGGGGGCGTTTTTTCTTTTTTTTTACTTGAAACTTTATTTTTTTATTATTAAAAAAAACACTTTTTTTCACTTTTAACATTTGTCCCACTGTGGGGCTTCACATTTTCAGGGTTTGATCCCTGTTTCAATTCAGTACAATCCGATGCCGGCGGATGCAGCAGGACCCCGGCTATTGGCAACAGCTGAGCCCGTGCTGCTGATCGGGCGGGTGCAGCTCCTGCACCCGCATGATCCTATCACGTACATGCACGTGAAGCCGCATTCCCTCACGTACATTTACATGAAAATGCATGAAGAGGTTAATGACTAGCACTCTGCCTTTCAGCCACCATAACTTTTTTATTTTTTCATTGACATGGCAGTATAAGGTACAATAAAATTACAGAATAATTTAAATTATTATAAAAATTATTATATTATTAAATTAAATAATATTTATATATAATTTTGCGAAGAAAAAAAAGCTATTTTTGTGTGTATTTATTTTTAGACAAATTTGAATGAATATGAGTGGCTCACCACCAGAAATCAATAGAATGAGGTGCTCTAATCCAGACTATACCCACAGCCTATTAACATTCAAAGAACAGAGAAAATAATAATAATTTGTGGATGAGCACACTCCACCTGTATTGTAGGAGTATAATTGTCAACTAGGTCTCCCCTATGTATAGGCAATGGAAAATAAGTAAATTATGAGTATAAATATAAATATATAGAAAAATATAAAAAAATATATAAAAAAAATAGGTATTTATTATAAATGTATAAAATTAAACACTTGGAATGTGGCATAAATAAAGTACATTACATAGAATAATTAGCTGGCCAGCAATAAAAATGAAAAAATAATGATAAAAATAGCAGTATCAATGAGAAGAGATGACAATGAAAAATGGTAAAAAAGTGAAAAAGTAAAAAATAAGTGTCCTTTCTACAAATATCAAATATTAATTCTCATGGATGTCTCTGAATTTGAATAATTAATAATAATATTGTCCATCTATTTGTTCATTAATAATGTTGCTATTGCATTACTATTATACCAACACTGATAGTGTCAATACTTCAATATGCCGGCATATTTGTTTTACAAGTATTAGTTCAGTACATTACCCCTCCTTTCTTAGTCTCTTGGGGAGCGATGTAGCCGCTGAAGATCAATGTCCGGAGTGCTGTGTTTGCTCCGTTGGTCCTCGGCCTTAGTATCTATGGCTGGTAGTGTGAGAGCGCTGACCTCCTGTGTGATGGATACGGAGGTGTCCGGCTTTTGCGCGCGCTTGCCTTCCTGCCGGCGGTAATTTCAGTGGCGTCCCACGTGCTGGTGGAGAATCCTTTATTTTTATTTCCTTAAAAGTTTGGAATAACAATTATTCAAAAGTCTTAAAACTGTCCTTGATATAAGAACATATTTGATGAATAGCGGAAGGCCTAGGTTATTGATAAAATAATAAGTGGAAGAAGAAAATAAAAAAATGATGTTAAATAAAAAATGAAAAATAAAAAAGGCTCAGAATAGTTCCAATGTGTTATGCCAATGTCCGTACTGTCCTTAAAATGGCCAAACGCGTTTCGGGGCGTATTCTCCTGCCCCTTCCTCAGTGGCTATTAGTATTGGACTGTGGACCTGGCGGACTTAAATAATGACATGATAATCATCCATTGGGTGATAACAAAGAGATGGCATGGATCCAGATCGATGTAAATGTGTGTCTTGATTTCTTGAACTGGTATTATAAGCTGGGTTTGCGTAACAGCTATTGTAAATAAATGCATGGTAGCAACAATAAATTAATAGGTGATAAATAAATACATAAGTGACGGTAGACATATATATCATGAAAGCTATGATAATAAAAAAATAAATGAATAAAAAGGACAAATAAATAAGAATAATAAGAATTGTTTTCAACTGCTGCTTTTTGGTGCTTTGTGTCAGTGTGGTCTGGTGTTAAATTTTAGTGCAGTGGTTTAGATTTCTGTGTTAGTAGGTGTATCTCACTTTAGAATATCTGGTGTTTAATATATTCAAAGATTATTTTATTTTTCATTTGTATTAGATAGTTTTTTTGATAGTTTTTTTGATAATTTTTTTAATAGTTTTTTAATAGTTTTTTTTAAAAGGCTTTTATCGTTGCGGAAGTTGCAATAACTGTAAAGTCACGAAATTCCCCAAAAAAACAACAGAAATCCAATCAACAACAAATAAACATACTCAAACAATTAAAGAACATATGACTTTCTACTGATGTGATATATTTAATTCAATATCCATGTAAAAAACAATATATCGGAAGGACGAAACGCACACTCAAAAAACGTATATCAGAACATATCAACAATATAAAAAAGGGGTACGACTTACATTCACTCTCAAAACATTTTAAAGAAGTTCACAATAAAGACCCATCTTCACTTACCTTTACAGCTCTAGAAAGAGTTCACCAACCATGGAGAGGAGGGAATCATATACAAAATATGTCCAGGATTGAGTCAAGGAGAATCTTCGAATTCAACACGATGATCCCAAAAGGTTTAAACGCCGAGATAGAGATCTTCGTTTTTTTGTAGAATCCGTCGATCTGGGCTGGGTGCCCTGCAGAGACGGGTGGTCAGGGTCCGGCTGTTCTTTACCAGCATCCTGACCCCCCTCCCTGGGAGGCCCCCACCCCCTAATCACCACCAATAACCACAAACAAACTGAAATGAAGTAAACATAAATCCAAATAAATATGTATGATATATAATAACATCTGAAACATACCAATGATGAACATAGAAATATCTACCTGTACACATAACCTCATTCACACACCAAGTCACATACACAAAATAACAACAAAATAAATCAAAAAATTATCAAAAAAACTATCTAATACAAATAAAAAAAAACTATCAAAAGAAACTATCAAAAAAACTATCAAAAAAACTATTAAAAAACTATTTAAAAAATTATCAAAAAAACTATCAAAAAAACTATCTAATACAAATGAAAAATAAAATAATCTTTGAATATATTAAACACCAGATATTCTAAAGTGAGATACACCTACTAACACAGAAATCTAAACCACTGCACTAAAATTTAACACCAGACCACACTGACACAAAGCACCAAAAAGCAGCAGTTGAAAACAATTCTTATTATTCTTATTTATTTGTCCTTTTTATTCATTTATTTTTTTATTATCATAGCTTTCATGATATATATGTCTACCGTCACTTATGTATTTATTTATCACCTATTAATTTATTGTTGCTACCATGCATTTATTTACAATAGCTGTTACGCAAACCCAGCTTATAATACCAGTTCAAGAAATCAAGACACACATTTACATCGATCTGGATCCATGCCATCTCTTTGTTATCACCCAATGGATGATTATCATGTCATTATTTAAGTCCGCCAGGTCCACAGTCCAATACTAATAGCCACTGAGGAAGGGGCAGGAGAATACGCCCCGAAACGCGTTTGGCCATTTTAAGGACAGTACGGACATTGGCATAACACATTGGAACTATTCTGAGCCTTTTTTATTTTTCATTTTTATTTAACATCATTTTTTTATTTTCTTCTTCCACTTATTATTTTATCAATAACCAAGACCTTCCGCTATTCATCAAATATGTTCTTATATCAAGGACAGTTTTAAGACTTTTGAATAATTGTTATTCCAAACTTATAAGGAAATAAAAATAAAGGATTCTCCACCAGCACGTGGGACGCCACTGAAATTACCGCCGGCAGGAAGGCAAGCGCGCGCAAAAGCCGGACACCTCCGTATCCATCACACAGGAGGTCAGCGCTCTCACACTACCAGCCATAGATACTAAGGCCGAGGACCAACGGAGCAAACACAGCACTCCGGACATTGATCTTCAGCGGCTACATCGCTCCCCAAGAGACTAAGAAAGGAGGGGTAATGTACTGAACTAATACTTGTAAAACAAATATGCTGGCATATTGAAGTATTGCCACTATCAGTGTTGGTATAATAGTAATGCAATAGCAACATTATTAATGAACAAATAGATGGATAATATTATTATTAATTATTCAAATTCAGAGACATCCATGAGAATTAATATTTGATATTTGTAGAAAGGACACTTATTTTTTACTTTTTCACTTTTTTACCATTTTTCATTGTCATCTCTTCTCATTGATACTGCTATTTTTTATCATTATTTTTTCATTTTTATTGCTGGCCAGCTAATTATTCTATGTAATGTACTTTATTTATGCCACATTCCAAGTGTTTAATTTTATACATTTATAATAAATACCTATTTTTTTTATATATTTTTTTTTATATTTTTCTATATATTTATATTTATTTATTTTTACACCATTCATTTTTCACATGAAATAACTTGATACAGTAATTATATTTTTAATGGATTTTTTAATACGTAATATTTTTATTTAATGTGTGCACAATAACGTATTTTACACTAAATAATGATGGTTTTTTTGGGGGTTCGATTTTTTAAAATTATTTAAACTTTTTTTTTTAAATTCGCGTGCATGCGTTTCTATTGCACAATTACTTATTGAACATTTACACTTTTATTTCATACCATTTGACTTGGTAATGATAAGTCTTCAAAGTACTTCTTGCTCAAGATGCTGTTATCACTTTGACAGTAAGAGAAGACAAGCAAAAAAACACAGACTGTAAAAATTATGATTTATAGTTTTGGACTTTATTTTGTGTCATTTTTTATTTTCAAAGTCCATGTGCTGGAGAACCCTCAGTTGCCTGATTGCTGAGAATAACAGCTGTTACGAAGTTGCAGGTTTTTGGTAACTGCTAGATATAAAAGAGTTGGTATGAATAAATTATAACCAGAACAAAGAGCAATGGAAAGCAAAATATGTTTTAACTATTACAATTCTGAGGGTACTTTGTAAGTTCCTCTAGGGCTTTGCATAGCTTTCTCAAAATTGTAAAGCTTTAATGCTGTAAATAAATCCCAGATAAGCAAAGTTACACAGAAAGATTTTCAAGCCTTCAGGCAAGCTTCAAGGCAGACGACATTCGAAGGCAATAGCCTGTGTGGGTGTCGGGAGCCTTCTTCCCAGTTTTGTTGGCTAGAGCTATGGGGAATACATCTAATATCTTCATGCACACCACCTAAATAAGATACAAATATGCAACTTATCAACTAGATGTCAGAAAGCTGAAAGGAACTAAATCAAAGAAGGAATACACAGCAATAGTCACAGCACTGGAGCAACTTCGGAGACCATTATTCCCATTTAAGAAAAATATAGAGTCTTTCTTACATTTTTTCCAGCTTCTGCCCCATAATTTATATGGTACATAGACTATACTTGATTTACACAATATAGCACATTTGTCAAATGAAAATTGTCAAAAAAGTGTCAACATTAGAAAAATGGAGCATTTATTTATAAAAGATGCCAAATTTATTTCTGACTTGCTCTCTTTTTTTGGTACAAAATACTGGAACACATGTAAAACTACTATCAGAATAAATGCATCTAGTATTATCTGATCTGTCACAAATATTTACCATATGAATAATAATATGGCAAATAAATAATAATATAATTAGAATTATAGGTAAATAAAGTTTTAAAAAATTAGATTTGGTATGACATCTTCATGCTCGCCACAGATCTTTTGCTGGGTTTTCTTCAATCAAGGTGGTCTCTCCGTGATCAAGTGGATGAGATGAGGATAATTATTTTTACTTTTAGCCACTATTTAAGGAAAAACTGACCACCTGGGTCTTCACTTTTTAACTCCTGTACAGAGATCTGGACTCCACTGCAGACGAAGCACCAGAGAGTTGCCTCTTTGAGTAGTCTCTATTCAGGTGACCACTGACCTACGGGGTCAAGAGACAGAGCACCAAAAGGTTAGGCAAAACCATGCCACAGACAGGCTGAGGTCAGAGCTTAGTACGTGAAATATGATGAACTGTCTGAGATCAGGGCGGGCAGCAGTCGGTATACAGTGGAAGGTGCTTAAAATATCACTGGCTGACCAGCTATTGGATGAGAAGATTAGGTTGGATGTGCACTGGTTCTTTAAAGGGGTTCTCCGGGAATTTAGAAAATGACAATACTTAAATATTACTTTATTGTAAAGTAATATACAATATTATATACCTTTTATTATTTTTAATGTCTCATTTTGTTTAGGGAGCGATCATTAGGAGAAACAAAATGGCCACCGTCTAGAGATGAGCGAAGCAATCCGTCGATTTGTTGATTCGTATCGAATCTTGGAAATTTTCAGCTGCGAAGCAAATCCGAATTTCCTTGGATTCGCTTTGTATTATTCGTAAAACGTACACACAATTGTGCACGCTAACTATACGTACTTCTCCGCCCAGGGGGAGATCCACCCCTTCCATACACCAGAACCCACCATCTGTGACGGCCCATGCACAGACTCTCTGGGACTATAAAACCGCAGACTGTGTCATACAAGTTCTTGACCACCCTAGTCCGGGAGATCCTTCATTGGAACGCAGGAAGGGAACTGTGCTTTGGTTCTCGGTTGGGAGAGGGTCTGGCTTCCTGCAGGATGACGAAGATGGAAGGGAATATTTTGTGGGCCGCAGGTCGGTGAAACAGCCGTACCTGCCACAACATCGTCATAGCCTGTACATGGGGGATCAGGTGGAGTACACCCCCATGGAATTCCTGAAAGGCCCATTTGCGACCGGAGTTACTCTCCTGTCAAAGCCTCTGGTGCCTAAAATGGAACCAGAAGTGTTACCGGATGAACCACTAGGTCCAGGACGCTTGCGCTGCCTGCAGGAGTTCCCAGATGGCGTCCTCCGGTTCAGGGAAAATCCACAGCCTCAGCTGGAGCCTCTGATTCCTGGACTGCCAGCACCACCACCACCACCACAGTTCTTTCAGCTGGGTCAGCTCACTACATCATCATTCACCTTCCAATCAACGGTCATCCACAAGTACCAGCTGCTGTGGAAGATGAAGCCAGCAGCAGCCAGGGAAGCTGGGCCTTCTTCCCTAGGTGCAACCTTTCCGGAACCGCTGCAGCCGGAAGTCCTTACCCCTGATGTCCCGGCAGGAGGATCCGGAAAAGTGCAAGTGGCTGCAGCGCTCAGCAGCGTGACCACCACCCGGACCCCGTCAAGTCCAATTGAAGGAAGAAGAGGCTGGAGTTCCACCACCGCAGCGAGCATGGCCTTCAAGAGGCAGGAGCGTCCTCTGATGAGCTTCAGCAGCAGCTCAAGTGAGGAGGACTTCAGGTCCCTCATCTGAGGAACCTACTACTGGCTGCTGTCAAGGACTGCAGGAGGACCTATGGGAGCCACACCGTGGACTGCACCTGACGGGTGAGAGCTAGTTGGCACTTTTATGTTTGTGTGTTTGTTTGTATTGCCCCCGTTTGACTCTCACCCAGATGGACATGGCTGTCAGGACTCCCCCCATTCTGCCTTTTGCTCCGAAGTGTGCCTATTCTCCTTTTCCCCCCTTCTCAGGTTATTTGGGAGCCCCTTTTGCAAAAAGGGTTCTCTATTTGCTGCTATTCTCTATTATCCATGTGGATTACACATTACCTGTTTGGATTAAAATTGTACCTCACGTGGATTACAATTGAATTTTTGAATATGTGTTCCAGACAGACTGTTTTATCATTGCAAAGCCAACTAGGAGTCATAAGGAGAGACTCAAACGTATATCTGAGCCTTTTATGCTTGCAAATGTGAAATTGATTGCACTAAAATGTTTGCATACTTATGTCTTTGCTGTATTTTAGCTACACTGTTTTTAATGGTACAGCACTTTAGCCTATTGTGTGTATTCTTTTTCTGGTACTGCAATGTGTCTTATTAATGAACTTATTGTATGGTGTTTTTAGTAAATTATTAACTTATTGAAAGCTAGCAGCAGTGAGCACCTTATTTTTCTAGTTCATTTAGTCTGCCTCTAAAGACTGTAGGCCGCGGCCTAGCCTCGTGGGTATGACGCATTTGCGCGTCAATGGTACGCTAAGTATTCGTACACACTTTTGTATGCTAATGCTTACGTATTACGTACTTTTAACTACGCTGATTGTACGTACGTAATTTACGCAGGAATGTTCGCTAAACAACAATTTTTTTACGTAGATTCGACTAATAAGTTTGTTTAAATACGAATCTTGTCAGAAATTCGGCGAATATTCGGCGAATAAAATTTTGAAAGATTCGCTCATCTCTACTGCCGTCCTATTAATACACACAAAACCTGTCCTAATCACACAGGGAGACAACTTACTTTACAACACTGAGGTAAAGAGCTGCCTCATCCTCTTCTCCTACTTGTCAGGGACTATGATCCTCAATACAGTTTAATATGATATTTAGCTGAATCTTTGTGGGAATTTAGTTCATGAAGAGACATGAAGTACAGAGAGGACGGACAGGACAGACTGTGGTAATGGAGACTGCATACAAGTGCTGCTGGTCATTAGTCACATCCCCACCTTCTCTCTGTACCTCATGCCTCCTCATGAACTACATTTCTGAACATCATATTAAACTGTATTCAGGATCATAGAAGAAGAGGCACCTCTTTGGCTCACTGCTGTGAAGTAACGTGTCCTCCTTTGTGATTAGGACAGGTTTTCTGTGTACTAATAGGACAGCGGCCATTATATTTCCCCTGATTGTTTCCTAGACAAAATGAACCATTATAACTAATGAAAGGTATTTGGGAATATATTTATAATAAAGTAATATTTACTGTATTTTCATTTTCTTAATTCCCAGAGAACCCCTTTAAGAGCTGGAGAGAGTGTGTGCCTTATAGGCAGAGAGAGGCACTGCTGGCAAAAGACAGGCCTCAGCCTGCACAGGAAGACATCAGGACCACCGAACAAGGATAAAGGCATGCTGGTGGAACCAGGTCTCCGGAGCAAGTGACCAGCCACATAACTGTACCCCCCCCCAACACCCGATTTCCTTTGGTCCATACTCAAATGATTTTATCAGGTTCCCAGCCTCTCTCCTCTGGACCCCAATCTTTCCAGTCCACCAAACAGTAGGTTTTCCTTCCCTATCTTCTTTACATCCTGGATACTCTTTAACTTCAAATTCACTCTCAGGACCAATTGGAGCAGGAACTGAAGAAGATCAATTAAGCACCAACGGAAGGAGTTGGGGATATGGTAGTCACAGCTTAAAACACATAGGATGGATTTATTTCTATATCTTAAATGGGACCAAAAAGCAAGGAACACATTTGTAAGATGGTACTTTCATGTGAATATTTTTAGAAGACAACCAGGCCTTATCCCAAAGATAAAAAAAGTGCTGCCACACTCTGTCCACAGACTTTTTCATTGGAGCTGTTGTTTTGACTAATGAAGTTTCCATTTCTTGCCATGTATGGAGGAAATCCCTGAAAGTGGTTTCTGGAGCTGGTACATCACAGGAGGTGTTAACAGGAAGGGGAATGTGTAAGTGCTTGCTGTAGACAAAGAAAAATTACTTGCCTGTAAAATCGCTTCAGTGGTTGTTGGAGGAAAATTCTGCCAAATGAAGCAAGGATACCTGCACAGAACCATCAAAATATTCACATGAATTGAACTCCTCTGTCAGAGACATTGTGTTGAGGCAAGCCGTGTAGATATAAGATGTGTTTGGTGAATAGATTGGCTAACTGAACTTTCGAAATAAGCCCAGATAAAAGACCAAAGTGTACCATCTTAGAAAAGCGATGGGAAGTTGTTGTGTAGATGGGAAGTTGTTGTGTAGATTCATCAAAGTTGCGTAACACCTCACAGAGGTCAGACATCAATGCCCACTCTTCGCTTGTGAAGAGCGGAAGCAGACTAGAAAGGCGTCGACCGTGTTCCAGCTAGTATTCTACTACTGCTCTCTGCTGCTCACAAAGCCTGCTCAACATGTGTAAGGTGGAATTCCATCGCGTGCTCAGGTCGCACAGCAGTCGGTGAGCCGGCAACCGCAAGCGCTGCTGCATGGTTGCCAAGCCAGCTGTCGGTGACTTGCGGAAATGGGCACACAGGGGCACCTTCACCAGTAACTGAGACAAATTGGGGTAGGTTTTCAGAAACTTCTGAACCACTAAGTTGAATACATGGGCTAGGCATGGTATTTGTGGGAGGTTGGCCAGCTCCAAAGCCGCTACCAAGTTGCGGCCGTTATCGGATACAACCATGCCTGGCTGTAGGTTGACTGGCTAGAGCCACAGCTCAGCCTGTTCCCTTATGCCATGCCACAGCTCTGCGGCGGTGTGCTGTTTGTCACCCAGGCAAATAAGCTTCACCACGGCCTGTTGCCACTTACCGACTGCTGTGCTACACTGCTTCCAGCTACTGACAGAAGTCTGAGTGGTGCTGCAAGATGGCAATTCTGCATGGGAAGAAGTGGAGGAAGAGAAGGAGGGGTTGCAGCCGCTACTATAGGTGACAGCGGAAATCCGGATGGAAGTAGGGCCCGCAATCCTCTGCGTTGGTAGCACCTGGGCCATCCCAGGAGACGACTAGCTCCCAGCCTCCACAACGTTCACCCAGTGTTCCGTCAGGGAAACGTAGCATCCCTGGCCACAAGCGCTTGTCCATGTGTCAGTTGTTAAGTGGTCCTTGTCAGCAACTGCGTTGGTCAGGGCCCGGGTTATGTTTCTGGACACATGCTGGTATAAGGCAGGGATGGCACACCGGGAAAAATAGTGGCGGCAGGGGACTGCATAACGAGGGACAGCCGCCGACATCACGCTGCAAAAGGCCTCGATGTCCACCAGCCTTTTCCAGGGACAGCAACTTGGAAAGGTGTGCGTTTAGAGCTATGGCCTGTGGGTGGGTGGCAGGGTATTTGCGCTAACGTTCAAATGCCTGCAGTAAGGACATTTGAACGCTGCGCTGGGACATTGAAATGGACGTGCTGGCTGATGTTTCCTGCGAAGGTCCAGGTGCAGGGCAGGAGGCATCTGGGTCTGCGTCTTGGACAGCAGGTAACAGAGGGGAAGAGGAGGCAGTGGTGTGACCTGCAGACACAGATCGTGGACCCAGGCATTCAGCCCACCTTTTAGCGTGCTTTGCTGACATGTGTCGGATCATGCTGGTGGTGGTCAGGTTGCTGGTGTTTACGCCCCTGCTCATCTTAGTACGGCACAGATTACAAATTACAATCCGTTTATCGTCAGCACTTTCCTCAAAAAAACACCAGACTGCAGAACACCTAACCCTTGGCAAGGGAGCTGGCCGAAAGGGGCTGCTCCAGGGAACAGTTACGGGCCTGGTTGCCATGGCCTGCCTTCTCCCTTTTGCCACCCCACTGCCTCTTCCAGCCTGTTGCACTGCAGCGGATCCCTCCCCCTCTGTACTGCTGTCCTCGCTCGGCTTGCCACCTTCCCAGGTTGGGTCAGCTATTTCGTCGTCCACCACCTCCTCTTCAACATCCTCACTCCGATCTTCCTCCAGACATGGTGAACTAACAAGAACCTGACTTAACTGCGACTCATCCTCATCCACAACCTCTTGAGACACTAATTGCCCTTGACTTATTGGCAACTGTGTCTCATCATCATTATCCACCTCGGGAGAAAATACTTGTCGTTCCCCACCGTCATCTTCTTCAGACTGTGTTTGCTCAATAGATTGGGAATCAGGGCACAATATCTCCTCATGTCAAGTCACTTCAAGCGGCCTTCGCGAGAGGCCCAAGACAAGGGACGGTGATGAAAAAGCTCCTCGGAATATCCCAATGTGGGAACTCTTCTTAGCCCAGACTCTGCATGGTGGGAGGAAGGAGGATCAGGGTGAGGATGCGGTTGCCCAGACGCTTGGCTACTGAGACTGGACTTTGTGGAAGAGAGGGTGGTGCTTAACCGACTGGAAGCATTATCAGCTGAAATCCAACCGACTACCTGCTCACACTGGTGTGGCGACAAGAGTTGTGTCTTGCGCTGCCCGGCAAACTGTGACATGAAGCTAGGAGTTTTGGATGACTTTGTTTCCTGGGCTCTGCCAGCAGGCACAGTCACACCGCGCCCAGAGCCATGGCCTCTAAGTTCACCATCAGCAGCACGCCCACTTCCCTGTCCCTTAGTGCTCGCCTTGCGCATATTGTCTAGTATATATGCAACTTGGTCACAACTACAGTACTGCAGATTTTTATTAACTGTACAGTATGATCAGAAAATTTTAAACGAATGTCCAATATTCTGAATGCGCTAACGTTATAGAGCAGCAGCAAATGAGGAACTGCGGCCTAAATTAACGGTATAAATACGGATGTCAGCTACATAGACTTTTGAACGGTTGTAATACGCTGTGCACCTACGTTACTGACAGGGCACACTTGGGTTTTTTTGCCACCCAAAAAAAAAGCCAAGCCTTTTTTATTTTTCTGTCTATCAATTATAATGAGTGAACAGGAGTGTGTGTAATGTAGTAATACTTCGTTATATGTTATATGTTGTATTTTCACTCCGGCTGCCTCTCAGCAAGGGTTAACGTGCTGTGGCCAGATCCGCGGCCCACCCCCATTACAGTGAATTTGGGCCGGATCGCGGTTCCAGCCCCACATGTGTACCTGCGGCAGCATGGATCCGGAGGGACCCTTCACCCGCTGGATCCAAGCTGCCGCTAGTGTAGAAGTAGCCTTACATTCAACTCTAATGAACAGTTGTAGCTACATGGGAATAGTTTGGGACTGGAGGATCCCGTTCCTAACCACTTGTGCTCTTACCGAGTTACTTACTCACTCCCACGTAGCTTGGATGAAAAATAAATTACAGTGCCTTGCGAAAGTATTCAGCCCCCTGGAACTTTTCAACCTTTTGCCACATTTCAGGCTTCAAACAAAAAGATAACATTTAAAATTTTTGGTGAAGAATCAACAACAAGTGGGTCACAATTGTGAAGTGAAACGAAATTTATTGGATCATTTAAACTTTTTTTGTAATAATAAAACTGAAAAGTGGGGTGTGCAAAATTATTCGGCCCCCTTGCATTAATACTTTGTTGCGCCACCTATTGCTGCGATTACAGCTGCAAGTCACTTGGGGTATGTCTCTATCAGTTTTGCACATCTAGAGACTGAATTTCTTGCCCATTCTTGCAAAACAGTTTGAGCTCTTTGAGGTTGGATGGAGAGCGTTTGTGAACAGCAGTTTTTTAGCTCTTTCCACATATTCTCAATTGGATTGAGGTCTGGACTTTGACTTGGCCATTCTAAGACCTAGATACGTTTATTTTTCAACCATTCCATTGTAGATTTTGCTTTATGTTTGGGATCAGTATCTTGTTGGAAAATAAATCTCCATCCTAGTCTCAGGTCTTTTGCAGACTCCAACAGGTTTTCATCCAGAATGGTCCTGTATTTGGCTCCAGCCATCTTCTCATCAATTTTAACCATCTTCCCTGTCCCTGCTGATGAAAAGCAGGCCCAAACCATGATGCTGCCACCACCATGTTTGACAGTGGGGATGGTGTGTTCAAGGTGATGAGCTGTGTTGCTTTTACCCCAAACATATCGTTTTGCATTGTTTCCAAAAAGTTCGATTTCGGTTTCATCTGACCAGAGCACCTTCTTCCACATGTTTGGTGTGTCTCCCAGGTGGCTTGTGGCAAACTGTAAACAAGACTTTTTATGGATATCTTTGAGAAATGGCTTTCTTCTTGCCACTCTTCCATAAAGGCCAGATTTGTGAAGTGTTCGACTGCTTGTTGTCCTATGTACAGACTCTCCCACCTCAGCAGTAGATCTCTGCAGTTCATCCAGAGTGATCATGGGCCTCTTGGCTGCATCTCTGATCAGTCTTCTCCTTGTTTGAGATGAAAAGTTTAGAGGGACTGCCGGGTCTTGATAGAATTGTAGTGGTCTGATACTCTTTCCATTTCAATATGATCGCTTGCACAGTGCTCCTTGGGATGTTTAAAGCTTGGGAAATCTTTTGGCATCCAAATCCGGCTTTAAACTTTTCCATAACAGTATCACGGACCTGCCTGGTGTGTTCCTTGGTCTTCATGATGCTCTCTGTGCTTTAAACAGAACCCTGAGACTATCACAGAGCAGGTGCATTTATACGGAGACTTGATTACACACAGGTGGATTCTATTTATCTTCATCAGTCATTTAGGACAACATTGGATCATTCAGAGATCCTCAATGAACTTCTGGAGTGAGTTTTCTGAACTGAACGTAAATGGGCCGAATAATTTTGCACGCCCCACTTTTCAGTTTTATTATTACAAAAAAGTTTACATGATCCAATAAATTTCGTTCCACTTCACAATTGTGACCCATTTGTTGTTGATTCTTCACCAAAAATTTAAAATGTTATATCTTTTTGTTTGAAGCCTGAAATGTGGCAAAAGGTTGAAAAGTTTCAGGGGGCCGAATACTTTTGCAAGGCACTGTAAAATATGTTTTACACTTACTGGAGGCTGCAGGTACTTCAGTGGCCGCCCTGCCTCGACGGTGGTGACACCGTCGATGACGGTACTCTGCAACATAAAAATGTACACAATTGTTAGATGATGACTCTTTTTAATACTAACACATACTACTATTAAGATATTATGGGTGTGAGAGGGGGGCCATATCATATTTTTTTCTTCTAAAAAGGTATGTATGGCAATAGATAACGTTATTGTCGCAATAACTTTCTTTATATCGTTAACACAGTGCGGTAGGAATACTTTGGATATCGCCCACTGACAGTAGCTGCAGCATGAGCACGTCTTTGAGACATTTTTTGTGCTGAAATGTGACAAAAAATGGCTTTTTTAGACAGTTTTTATTTTTTATTTTTTACGGTGTTCACCTGAAGGGAGAGATCATGCGATATTTTTGTAGAGCAGGTTGTTACGGACGTGGCGATACCTAACATGTATACTTATTTTTATTTACACAATAATACCATTTGTGAAACAAAAAAACATGTTTTAGTGTCTCCATAGTCAGAGAGCTATAGTTTTTTTTATTTTTTGGGCGATTGTCTCAGTTAGGAGCTCATTTTTTGCGGGACGAGATGACGGTTTGATTGATACCATTTTGGGGTAAATATGCTTTTTTGATCGCCTGCTATTACACTTTTTGTGAGGCAAGGTGACAAAAAATGACTGTTTTGGTATAGCTTTTAAAAAAAAAAAAAAAAAATTTGCGTACACCTGTAAAAGCATCACATGGTTCACTCCGGACCATGTGATGCTTTTATAGAGCCGGTCGATACGGACGCGGCGATACCTAATATGTGTACTTTTTCTTTTTTTTTTTTTTACTTTTTTTTACTTCATTTGGGAAAAAAGGAAGTTTTTTTTAACTTTTTTTAAACTTTATCTTTTTTTACTTTTTTACACTTTTTTACTTTCTTTTTACACTTTATTTTTTTTTACTTTCTTTCTACATTTTTTTAAAATTTATCAAGACCCATTTGGATCTTGAAGATCCAGTGGGCTTGATGGCTATACAGTGCATTGCAATAGTCATCTATATATCAGTGCTACACTAAGGCTGATCAGACCCTGAGGGTCAAATCAGACTTAGGTACATGGCAGCCAGGACTCTTTTGTAAAGCGTCTGGTTGCCATGGTAACCATCGGGCCGCTGCCACTGCAGCAGCGGCGGCCCGATGGAAGAGAGAGGGAGCTCCCTCCCTTTTAACCCCATGGATGCTGCGGGCGGCTATTGACCGCAGCATCTATGGGGTTAAACAGCTGAAATCGGTGCCAGCACCGATTTCAGCTGTAGCAGCAGAGTGTGAGCTGTAATTACAGCTCACACTCTCTGCTGATGGCAGCGGCTCAGATCGTGAGCCACTGCCATCATAAAATACAAGCGCAGCAGGGACGGCAAAGGAGGCATGAGGGGGGGCAAGGGTGGCAAGGGGGGTGGCAAACGGGGGGCTCACATACCCCCGGAGCACAGTATTCAGGCCAGTTTTCAGGTTGTGATCTCCAGCATGGAGATCACAGCCTGAAACCGGCTTTTTTTCTAAATGCAGCGCTCCGATTGGTTAGTCTCCAGAGACTAACCAATCGGAGCTCTTGCCGGCAAGGGACCTCTCTGACTGGTCCCTTGCCGGCTTCCCCGAGGTCTCTGCTCTCCGGGAGAGCAGAGACTCCGGGGCTGTGACACTTTATAGTGTCAGAGTCCCGGTAAGCAGTTTGGACGTCACTGTACGTCCAAATGCCTCAACTTACTTGCATTTTGGACGTACAGTTACGTCCAAATGCGCCAAGGGGTTAAAGTCCTCAAATATCAGTAAATAAAGGTTTGTGTCAGATATAATAGCTCTTAAAAGGGCTTTTCGTTCTTTTCTGAGCGATTTCTATCCCTGTCTAGCGTGCTTCTCTCCCTACAGTGTATGTCCCTCCTTGCTGCAGCAGCACTTGTGGCGTTAATGGCAGGCCACCTAGTGCTATTTTCAACGCCTTCAAAGTCCTCAAATATAACAAAAATAAAGTTTGTGCCAGATATAGTAGCCCTTAAAAGGGCTTTTGGGTCTTTTCTGATCGTTTTCTATATCTTCCTAGCGTGCTTCTCTCCCTACACTCTCTGTCCCTCCTTGCTGCAGCTCTCCCTGTCTAACACTGGCCGGGTCACGTGTCACCCAATAGCACCCAATGACGTGTTCCCGGCCAGCCAATCAGTGTAATGCAAGTAGCTAACATGGCTACTGGCATTACACTGAATGCCATACCTCCCCGCACGCTAATTGACTAATTCGGTCGAACATGGTCGCTCAACACTAATGGTTAATGCTTCTGACTGGGAAACCCATTTAAATTAGTATTATCATATTCTCTGAAACTAAATACCTGTTGTACACTCTGTACGTAGTTCCAGCATAAGATTATAAAGCAACTCTACTATGAAGAGCACAACCATAAATTGTTATTGTATCACACAGAGCTCAATAAAATCTTCGCTGTCAGTGTTCATCCCCTGCTCAGGTTAATCAGAACTGATGTGCATAATAAAGGTGGATTTAGACGGTCAGATCTGCCTGTGCTGCATATCACCCGATGAACAATAAAACACTCGTTCATCAGGTGATCCTGTTGTTTGTGCAGGCACCTGAATTACTCTTTCTGGGCAGCAGATTGTGCTGTCTAAACAGTGATCCGCTGCCCAGAAACAATGCAGCTGTATGAAGACAAGGAATCACTATAGCTATCCCTCGTTCTCATACTGTGGAGGTGATTGCTGCATGTAAATACAGAGCTTCACCTCCACTTAACAAGCATCCAATGCTTCCTTCCTGACAATCTGCTGCTCCTCAGCGCGTCTAAATAAGCAATGCAGTAATTCTGTGTTCTGTATATACTGTATAAGAGCTCAGATACAGGGACACTAAAGCTTGTACTGTTAATCATGCTGAGCACATATTCTTATAAATATGGATAGTATTGTAGTGTAATCTTATTTAGATATACAAAATCAGATCATTTAGCTCACCAAAAGCAGGAAGTCTAGGAATACATCATCCTATTAGTTCTGGATCTGCTGTACAGTTCCAACACATTACAGTGACTACACCTTTGGAGACTAACTAATTTCCCAGGACAGGGATCAAGGAAGCATGGGGAGGTCATAGACTTCATGTTGGTTGCAGTATTCCTAGAGAGGGAAGGTTTTAGACAAGGCTTTAAGCTTCAATATGCCAGAAGCTACATGCATATCACGCTGGCGCACTAGTTCCTCATTTATCCAGAGATTTCAAGATCCTAATCTGGGACTCTAGTTCCATAAATCATCAGTTCTATTTTCAGTGCACCAAACCTGAAATTCAATAAAGCCTGATAAAACAATATATCTTTTAAACAGGTACTTTACGAAAAAGATTGATGAGTTTATCAAACAATGGGGATCTCAGAAGTACTTAGTTAACAGCCATCATATTGTCCTTCCTTCTTTGCCAGTTCCCAGGCAAAACAGTGACTCTATGGTACTTCATATGATTTATGGATGTGAAAAGTAAATCTAAGGCGGTAGATAGAGATAGAGGCAATATCTGAAATGAGATAGGTAGATAGCTAGCTAGATAGTCAGAATTTGAAATATTTGACAACATTTTGTTCACCAAAGTTCTGGAGAGAAGTACAATAATGTGTCTGTAGTGTATCTTGGAAAATCCTTGCAAATTTGGGGCTGTATTTCAGCAGATGGAGTTGGGGATTGGTCAGGGTTGATGGTGTCCACAGTGCTGCGAAATATAGACAGATACTTATCCATCACACAATTGGGAGGAGTCTAATTGGCTCCAAATTTATTCTGCAGCAGGACAACAACCTCAAAACATACAGTCAATGTCATTAAGAGCTATCTTCATCATAAAGAAGAGTCCTGAGTGATGATATAGCCCCCACAGAGCCCTAATCTCAACATCATTGAGCCTGTTTGGGATTACATGGAGAGACAGAAGGATTTGAGCAAGCCTACATCCACATGAGATCTGTGGTTAGTTCTTCAAAATGTTTGGAACAACCACCATGCCAAGTTCCTTCTAAAACTGTGTGCAAGTGTTCCTAGAAGAATTTATGCTGTTTTGAAGGCAAAGGGTAGTTATACCAAATATTAGTTTGATTTAGATGTCTACTTAGTTCATTCACTCTGAATTTTGTTAATTGATAAAAATAAATAATAATTCTATTTTTAAAAACATTCTTACTTTGCAGCATTTTTTCCACATCTTGTATAATAGTATAGAAATAGTGTTACACAATATATCAGTGTTAAATTCTTTTCTTGACAAATGTGCTTTAAATACTCACAGTTGATTCTGGTGAAAGGAGTTGAAAGTGCAGACGAAATGACCAGAGGATTTCAATTGTGCCTTTCATCTATGAACACTTTATATCTTAAAGGAACTAAAATCAGAATTATTGTATTATTTAGGTCAGGTTTTAATTAAAGTTTTGGTTGTTTTTTAATGTGACTAAGGGGCCATTCGCAAAAATGCGGATCCGCAAAAACACGGATGCCGGCCAGGGTGTGTTCTGCAATTTGCGGAACACACATGGCTGGCACCCCATACAAAATGCCTATTCTTGCCCACAATTGCGGACAAGAATAGGACATGTTCTATCTTTTTTTCGCGGAGCCGCAGCTCTCCGTGATCTAGAATAGATGCGGACCCATTCACACGGTCATGTGAACGAGCCCTAAATAAATCAGTCATAGGACATTCCAGTTTTCACTCTGGCCATGTACTGTAATTTTCTCATTGACAGCGATCAGGAGCGCTCTCCTGCTTCCTCCTTCCTTCAGGATCATGTGCCATTCATTGTGCACGAGATCCAGGCCACTGTGTTCCATCCAACAATGAATGTGTCAATCCTCACTAATGACACGTTAATTACCTGCCCTCTGCGCTCCTGCACCACAACACAAGAGCGAGAATCAGTATCTGCACTTGCACTGCGGGAGCAGAGTTTACTAGTCCACCCCTCTTTATCTCCTTTATGTGTCTGCTTGCATATAAATAAAATATCTTTCAAGCAAACCTTACTATGTCCAAACGCAGTTCCTTCCTGACCATAACTAATAATGTGAAGCTTCGTACATTGATAAAATGTATTGCATCTGATGAGGCTTTGTTAATATGGCCGCTGGTAACGCAAGACCCCATTTGTCTTGTGCATACAACGTTAATATAAGTCACGGCGCATACATTAATGTATCAAATCACAAATCTGATCCCGGGTTCATTAATGATGGTGGCGTACGCCATGAACCCGGGTTTGGATTTGTAACGATCCCAGTGGCCACACCTGGGATCGCCTCAGGCTAGTGGAATAGCTGTACTGGAGTGAGGGTATGGAATGGTAGGGCCCACTACCAAACCTACCCACCATTCCAAAAATCCAGCCCATAAACAATGTCTGAAAAAACAGCTCCAGCAAACTACACTTTGCCGAAACAAATACAGCTTTTTGGATTCTTTTATCTCACCCAGCTGAGGACTCTGGGTGAGATATACACCCCTTTCAGCACTTTACCACACACATTGTTACACTATGCAAACAATTGGATAGTGACTTTGCTGGTGACAGATTCTTTTTACATTTATTTGTGAATCCTCTTAAATTCCCCCACGGTTGATGATTAGATATCTTCAGTGGACCAGACTGTAAATGTAGAAAAACATGCAGGGGATGTCCCTCAAAATTTGAGTGTTTGTGAAGTACAGTAGGAGGCTGAACAGGTGAAGTTGTATAAATGCTTCTTAGGTAGATAATTATATTTAAAGGGGTTATCCGAGATGCCACACAATCCAGTTTGGTTGACACATCCAGGTGTGCCGTACATTCACCACATGATCCTAGCCTGCAAGTAGAACTAGTGAGTCTGAATATCTCAGTAGTGCTTTACCGCAATATTTAGACTCATAATGAGTTGAAGTTTGTAATACCAGGCTAGGATAACCTGCCGAATGTACGACACTTGATCCCAGAACTGTGGAATCTCGGACAACCCCTAGTTTTCACCCTTTATCCCCTGTACAGGGAACTTAGCTGGAGGGAACCACCAGGCTGCTACCTAGTGGAGTAGTCTCTATATGATTGACAGATGATCCACGGGGTGAAGAGACACCAGTGCAAAGCACTGAGGGTTCAAACATAACCATTTTCAGGAACAGGCTGAGTTCAAGGCAGACAGAGTACAAGCAGTCCGTTAAACAGTCCGACTTCAGGGTAGGCGGTGAAAGGTCAACATATACTGTATAACACTTCTATATACTATATTATATCTGGTGTTTAGGCATTATAGCATTGTTATAGTTTTAGGGTGGGAGTTTGTCCTTATGCTTAAAAAAATGGGTCTTTAGAAAATTTCCTGTTGTTTAAATCACATTTTTATGTGAAACATATAGGAAGAGATTTATCAAAACGGGTGAAAAGGAAACCTGACTTAGTTGCCCACAGCAACTAATCAGATGCTGAATTTCATTTTTCACAGCTCCTTTGATGGAAAGATGGAATCTTATTTGTTGCTATGGACAACTAAGCCAGTTTTTCTTTACACCAGTATTGATAACTGGTGGCAGTGGCAGGATTACAATAACAGGTAATAAATATAGACAACACATTCACCATTCACAATTGGTGATGCCACAGCCTATTAACTCTCCCTTCTTTTGTACAGTGAACTCTGCACAGGTCTCAAGTGAAGAACTCCCCCTCCCCATAGAAGTCAATGAGTTCCCTTCAGTCTATTGTGTCTATGTCCCATGTAGCTGCTGTGGAGCGTATCTCGAGATGCTAAACAACAGGTAGTCTATTGGTCAGTTTGAAAACTGCACAATTTTGGGCATTTTTAATATAAATAATGGCATCGAAAATGTAAGAACCATAAAAAATTCTATATATGGGGATTTTGTGAATTTATTATTGAGAAAAAAAAAGACTTAAAGGGGTTATCTGAGAATATAAAAACTTCCCCCCAAATTGAATATACTTACTCTGCTCCCTGTGCCGCTCCTGGTCCCCGCACAGTCGCTGTAGCTTCTCCCCATACACAGATGAAAACATCTGGTGTCGGGGGGGAGCAGCCAATGGCAGGAGGGGATGGGGACAAGTCTCCCTAGCATCACCCCGATGCTAGGGAGGCTCGTCCTGCCATTGGCTGCTATCCCCCCAACACCAGATGTTTTAATCCGCATACGGGGAGAAGCTGCAGTGGCGGTTTGCGGAGACCTGGATCGGTGCAGGGAGCAGGGACCTGGCTAAGTAAATGCAATGTGGGGGGCCCCTGCATATTGGGGGACATTTTTATACTCTTGGATAACCCCTTTAATTAACACATAACCCTCCAATCATACCTCTCATTTCAAGTCTTCCTAAGTAAAGTATTTCTTCTGTTGTACAGTGTTTAAATTCCTTGAAAATGCTTTGGGATTATTCTTGTTATTTTTTTTATAGACATGGGTTTTCAGAAAACATGAAGGCCAATGCCTTCTTTCTGAGCAAATGTGGAGTTCAATCTGTGATGGCTTCCTCCAATGCTAATCCAATCAGAATGAGAAATATTGGCACTGCCATTTAAACATAATTTTTTTAGAGGAGGCGCTGGTTATTCTGTGAGAATTTAATAGGGTTAACCTAAGAACTGCTTTCCTTCTCCATGAAAGTAAAAACTTTTTTAATTATGCCAGTTGAACAACTGTCGAAAAACCACAACAGTTTCACTCTTTGTAGATGACACCTATATTGTTCATCTCTTTAACATATTCAATCTCAGGGATTTATGCTTATGTGCCAACCTCATTAAGAACTGCAAAAATAATGTAATACCTATTTTGCACAGATGAAAGAATTACTGCAGATTGCATGTATCTCTGAACGGCTTAGCAGATCAATTGGTTCTGCAAGCAGGCAGAGCATAAATTAGAAAAAAAAAGACACATTTTGCAAAATGGGAATAAAAAAACATTTATCCAATCTGCGCTGCAAAACTCTGCTGCGGGAATGTGAGAAGACGAGGTTAGTGTGTATGCACATAACAATAAAAAATATTCACAATAAGCAAACAGACTTTCTACTTGATTGCTCTGAAGTAAGGTGCTAATAACCTTATTTTAATGGATACAATTTGCATTTGTTTAACAAAGATATTCAAAAGAAAAAAAAAACCTCAGATATTCTAGTAAATGCCTTTGGCTTCACTTCGTGTGGTCATATTTATCTTTTGTTGCCGATCGAACCATTTCATACGCTTTCAATTAGCCAGATGGAGAACTTGGAAGATTCATTTAGCCTGCTACTGTTTATAAGAAACACAAAGCACGCTGACGAATACTGAGTAAAGACAATGACCTTATGCAAACTCGGGTTTTACTTTCCGTTCTGAACATATAAAAAGGATATTTTGATGATGGAAAAGGAGAAATACAAGGGAACAGTCTATTCATACTGCAATACCAGATGTGAAACTTGAAGCCAGAGTTGTAGTTAGGCTTTCACTCATCCATGTGAAAAATTCAGTGTTTATAAATACCTTGACCAAGATACAGTAGAATGGCTTGCTGGCACCACCTACATGACACCCAGGTCCCAGAGCACCATACCTCCCTAGCTATATTCCTTTTGAATCCTCTGGCCCCCAATGCAAAATATGTAACAAGGACTTCCATGTACTATTCCACTTATAATACTGGTGTCTAATTATATGGTAACATGGCTGTTGGGTCCCCTCAGGGCCTAAGTGCAACAGATAGTTCTTACTTGGACCCTGAGAGCTACTTGTAAGAGGGTTGGAAATCAGTCTTGCACCTCTTACAAAGAAAACTATGAGGGACATTTATCAAGCTCTTTACGCCACTATTGTGGCATGAAAAAGTGACAAATCATGGCGCACATCATATATGCATCATAACTTTTTGAGCTTGTCAGCGCTTTCCTGAAGTGCCAAGGAAAGAGGACGTTTTTAGCGGGAGGAGACAGGGCTTCATGCTACCCACTGCATATACTATAACTTTCAGCAGCTACATGCTGGTATTGACTTCAGTTTCTGGTGCATGGCAGGGCAGGGATGCGCATGATTTGATAACAGGTATCTGCCTCTTAATAAATTAGGTGCATTTCACACCAGTGCAGGGAGTATGGCTACGCCAGTCTTGATAACTGTCCCTCTATGTTTTTTGCAGTAGCTGTTCCTATGGGTTGGGGTACAACCACACACTGTGTGTGTTGTGGTGGAAACAACCTAGTGCAGGGCTGGCCAACCTGCGGCTCTCCAGCTGTTGAAAAACTACAACTCCCAGCATGCCCAGTCTGCCTACAGCTATCAGCCTACAGCAGGGCATGGTGAGAATTGTAGTTTTACAACAGCTGGGGAGCCTCAGGTTGGCCATCCCTGACCTAGTGTAACTATAATTTGGCTGTTTTTAGAACATGCTAGCATTGCTATTATGTTCAAACATGCTATCCCTGCGCTTAAATGTGCCTTATAATGTGCACCCATGATCATTATGATTATGATCAGTTATGATATGTGACTAACCATGTGTTGAGCATTTAAACCACT
The DNA here is from genome assembly GCA_900303285.1 of Rhinella marina. NCBI lineage: Eukaryota > Metazoa > Chordata > Amphibia > Anura > Bufonidae > Rhinella > Rhinella marina. The sequence goes on from ONZH01014547.1 coordinate 25,492, forward strand.
GTGAGATGAGAGCAAAGGAATGGTAAATATATGTGCACTACTGTGGGTGAGTCAACGGTAACTAGTGTTGAGTAGAGATGAGCGAGTAGTATTCGACCGAGCCAGTATTCGATCGAATACTACGCTATTTGTCATACTCGATTTCGATCGAGTATAACGGCGATGACGCACTTAAAATTCGTTTCCCCTCCCACCTTCCCTGGCGCTTTTTTTACACCAATCACTATGCAGGGGGGGTATGACAGGTCCTCGGAGCACGCTGGCATCGCGAGAACGGCGTCTACATGCATTGGCTGGAAAAACCATGTGACCTTGAATCATAAAAACTCAGCTCTTCCTGCTCGTTCGCATATGCTGCATGAACGTAGTCAGGGACAGAGGCCCGAGCAGGGAGAGACAGGCTTTAGCTGTATGAAAGTCAGGCAGGACCCCAAAAGTATATAACAGAAGCTCAGAATATCGCATTTACCACCATATATACCGGCTACCAGCGGACAGGAGAGTGATTGACAGCCCTTATCAGGGCTACTATACTACACGGTATATAGCTTATTCTAACTATATACACTCTGCACAGAACGGCTGCTTTATTGAGGGATAGCTGCTGGAGTAGGGACAGAGAGAGGCATTAGTGGTGTATTAGCACCTATATACAAAACTATATTTGGCACTACTGTTGTGCGTTCTGTGTGCCAACAAAACCCTGTTATATACCTGGTGTGTATACGCACCATTTGACCTTCTGGCAGTATACGGCTGTATACGCCAAGTATTGTTCTAAAAAAAAAAGTATATTTGGCACCACTGTTGTGCGTTCTGTGTGCCAGCAAAACCCTGTTAATATACCTGGTGCGTATAGGCATCTATTGACCTTCTAGCAGTATACGGCTGTATACGCCAAGTGTTCTCCTAAAAAATAAAGTATATTTGGCACCACTGTTGTGCGTTCTGTGTGCCAGCAAAACCCTGTTAATATACCTGGTGCGTATAGGCATCTATTGACCTTCTGGCAGTATACGGCTGTATAGCCAAGTGTTCGCCTAAAAAATAAAGTATATTTGGCACCACTGTTGTGCGTTCTGTGTGCCATCAAAACTCTGTTAATATACCTGGTGCGTATAGGCATCTATTGACCTTCTGGCAGTATACGGCTGTATACGCCAAGTGTTTAAAAAAAAAAAAAAAGTATATTTGGCACCACTGTTGTGCGTTCTGTGTGCCAGCAAAACCCTGTTAATATACCTGGTGCGTATAGGCATCTATTGACCTTCTGGCAGTATACGGCTGTATAGCCAAGTGTTCTCCTAAAAAAATATATATTTTGCAGAACGCGTGGCAAAAAAAAATTAAATGCCTGAAATGCGGAGGGCTAGCGCAAAGGGACGTGGACGAGGACGGGGGCGAGGAAATGCTGGTGGGGGCACAAACCGCGTTGAAGCCAGTGGGGATACAATGCGTGCTGGTGAGGGGCAGCCAGCATTCCGCTCATCCAGCATCCCTGCCTTTATGGGACAGTTAAGCGGGGGGGCGGGTTACACCGCTGTTGAGGCCTGAGCAGCGTGAACAGGTGGTGCAATGGATAGCCGGTAACGCTTCCACTCACTTGTCCACCACCCAGTCATCCACACAGTCTCACTCTGACCCTCCTTCCTCCCAACCTGGCCAACGGAGTCATCCCACCCTTGACCCCTCCCAGTAGCTCTTTTCGGGTCCTTTTCCAGATGTGCTGCAAGAATCCCAGGAGCTAGCAGAGGAATTTGTTTGTAGTGATGCCCAAACACTTGAGTATCCGCCATCTCCTGGTGATGTGGACCCGGAACCAGCATCTGTTATCATGAGCGATGATAATGAGACGCAGTTGCCATCAAGGGAGGCTGTTGGAATGTCCAATGGGCAGGAGGAGGAGCAGAGTGAGGAAGTGGAAGAGGAGGTGGTGGACGACGAAATGACCGACCCCACTTGGCCAGGGGTGATGTCCAGCGGGGAAAGCAGTGGAGATGTGGTGGTCTGCGTATCACCGAAAAAGGCAGCAAGAGGCAGAGGGATGTCCAGAGGCAGAGGACAGTCCAGACAGAGAAGGCAGGCCACAGCCAGCAGGGCCTAAGCTCTTCCCGGCAGCAGGCAGTCGCGCGAAGCTCCCCCATCGAGGCCTCGTACTTCTGTGGTGTGGAGATTTTTTAATGTTTGCGCGGACGACAAACTGAGCGCGGTTTGCGCACTCTGCCACTCAAAACTGAGTAGGGGCTCTGAGAAGAGCAATCTGACCACCTCAGGCATGCGGCGTCACTTGGAAGTCAAGCACTGGGCTGAGTGGGAGAGAGCAAACGCAATACAACCTGCGCCCGGTCTTGCTGCCACTGCCTCTTCCCCTTTGTTGTGTGCTGCCACTGCGGTCCAGACCTCCAGCCAGGACACCTCCACATCTGCCTCTGCTACTTTGGGGCCTTCTCCTTCAGCCTCCCCTTCCCCTGCATGTTCGCCTGCACCTTCATACTCCTCGTCCCATCAACTGTCCATCTCGCAGGCGTTTGACCGCAGGCGGAAGTACGCCTCAAGTCACCCCCAAGCCCAAGCCTTAAACTGCCACATCTCCAAACTGCTGGCCCTGGAGATGTTGCCGTTTAGGCTTGTGGAGACGCAGGCCTTCCGCGACCTGATGGCGGCTGCCGCACCTCGCTATTCCGTCCCTAGCCGCCACTACTTTTCCTGGAGTGCCGTCCCCGCCCTGCACCAGCACGTGTCGCGTAACATCAGGAGGGCCCTGAGTTACGCAGTCAGCGCAAAGGTCCACTTGACCACCGACTCGTGGACAAGCGCTTGCGGCCAGGGACGCTACATCTCTTTGACGGCACACTGGGTGAATGTTGTGGAAGCGGGGACGGGGTCGCAAACAGAGACGGCCTACCTACCACCCCCACCCAAGATTGCCAGCACGGGTTCTGATAAACCCCCCTCCTCCTCCTCCTCCTCTGCCTTAACATCGCCCTCAGCCGCTAGCTGGAAGCGTTGCAGCACTGGCGCGGGGAGACGTCAGCAGGCGGTGCTTAAGCTCATCAGCTTGGGCGACAGGAAGCACAGCGCCCCAGAGGTGAGAGACGCCATATTGCAGCAGACGGAGATGTGGCTGTCGCCGCTGCAGCTAGGACCAGGCATGGTCGTGTGCGATAACGGCCGTAACCTGGTGGCGGCTCTGGAGCTTGCCGAACTCAATCACGTACCATGCCTGGCCCACGTTTTTAATTTGGTAGTCCAAAAATTTTTAAAGACTTACCCCAACCTGGCAGAGCTACTGGTGAAAGTGCGGTGCTTGTGCGCTCACTTTCGGAAGTCAACTGTAGCTGCTGCTAGCTTAAAAAAACTCCAGCAACGCCTCCATTTGCCTGAACATCAGCTGTTGTGCGACCTGCCGACTCGCTGGAATTCCACCTATTCCATGTTGGCCAGGGTTTGTGAGCAGCAGAGAGCATTGATGGAGTACCAGATGATGAATCCACGCGTGCCTCCAACTCAGCTCCCTCAGTTTGCCAACCACGAGTGGCCATGGATGGCAGACATATGCGATGTATTGCGTATCTTTGAGGAGTCCACCAAGAAGGTCAGCAGCGAGGACGCTATAGTGAGTGTAACCATCCGGCTCCTATGCGTCCTTAAAGAAACGCTCATCGCAATAAGGGAGAACGCATTGCACACAGAGGAGACGGGGGTAGGAGGAGACGCAATGGAGCTAGACAGTCAGACCACACTTTTGTCTGCTTCTCGGTGGCAGTTGCAGGAGGAGGAGGATGAGGAGGAGGAGGACGACGTGGAGGTGGCTGTGGAAGAGGAGGAGGATGCTGGCGGCGAGGGTAGCAGTCAGACTGTGTGCGTCCCATTGGTTCAGCGCGGATGGGGCGGAGAGGAGGCGGAAGAGGAAGAGGAGGAAATGGCAAATGATCCTTCTGGTGGGGGCAGTGACGTCATGCCTATTCAGAGTCTGGCACACATGGCTGACTTCATGCTGGGCTGCTTTTCCCGGGACACACGTGTTGTCCGGATATTGGAGAACAAACTATACTGGGTCTTCGCACTCCTGGACCCCCGGTATAAAGATAACTTCTCCTCTTTTATTCCGGTAGAGGAGAGGACGAATCGATTGCTGGAATACCAGAGGGAACTCGTGCAGAACATGATGGAGATTTTCCCACCCACCATCGCTGGCGGCAGAGAGGACAGTGTCTCCCAGAGTCTGACAACATCGATCAGGCCCACAGCCACCAGGGGAACACTCTCCAAGGTGTGGGATACGTTCATGGGGCACCCCCTCGTGCAACTTCCATCACTGCGGGGCCCACTATCAGCAGGAGGGACAAGTATCGGGGGATGTTGCGGGAGTACCTGGCAGACCGTACCCCTGTCCTCCCCGATCCCTCGGCGCCCTACACTTACTGGGTCTCCAAGTTGGACACGTGGCTGGAACTGTCCCTGTACGCTTTGGAGGTGCTTGCCTGCCCTGCCGCCAGCGTGCTATCAGAAAGGGTGTTCAGCGTAGCCGGGGGCATTATAACCGATAAGCGCAGCCGCCTGTCAACCGACAGTGCCGACAGGCTGACGCTAATCAAAATGAACAGCAAGTGGATTGACCTGGACTTTGCTTCTCCAACAGTGGAAAGCAGCCAAAAGTGAAGTGCCATCTGTATGAAGTGCCATTTCCTCCTCCTCCTCCTCCTCCTCCTTAACCGCCGTAGAATTGCTCCATTAAAAAAAAAAAGAAAAAATTATTATGGCTCAGCTCTTGGGCCTTAATACAATTTTTAAGAGGTCTCAGCTTTTGGGCCTTAATACAATTTTTAAGAGGTCTCAGCTCTTGGGCATTAATACAATTTTTAAGAGGTCTCAGCTCTTGGGCCTTAATACAATTTTTAAGAGGTCTCAGCTCTTGGGCCTTAAAACTATTTTTAAGAGGTCTCACCTCTTGGGCCTACAAACAATTTTTAAGAGGTCTCACCTCTTGGGCCTTAATACAATTTTTAAGAGGTCTCACCTCTTGGGCTTTAATACAATTTTTAAGAGGTCTCACCTCTTGGGCCTTAATACAATTTTTAAGAGGTCTCAGCTCTTGGGCCTTAATACAATTTTTAAGAGGTCTCAGTTCTTGGGCCTCCACACAATTTTTAAGAGGTCTCACCTCTTGGGCCTCCACATAATTTTTTCGAGGGCTCACCTCAAGGGCCTCCATATAATTTTTTCAAGGTCTCACCTCAAGCTAACTTTGCGCACTCATTAAAATATCTTCACAACAAGGACCTAAGAGCCCATGATGGGAGAGCTTTGTGTGGGGGCCTGTTATAGGGAAGAGATGCGGCCCTGCGGGCTCTAGCCTGCCTTCTCCATAAGCCTCTGGCCACCCCACGGCCTCTTCCTGCCTTTTGCGGTCCTACGCATCCCTCAACATCCCCACTGCTTTACCTGCTAGACATGACACTGGGCCAGGTCGGGTCACTGACTTCGTCATACTCAACCAAATCCTCTTACACTGCCTCACTTTGCTCCAACAGCCTCCCTTGCTGGCAACTGTGTCTCATCATCGTCCCTAATCATTTTACACTTTAGTGCCCGTTCCACACCACCAACAGCTAGAGATGGAGCTTGCTCCAGTGTTTGGGCATCAGAACAAACAAAATCCTCAGATAGCTCCTGCGATTCTTGCAGGACTGGCGAGGAGTCAAAATCAGGTAAGGGACCTGAGAAGAGCTCCTGGGAGTGGGCATGGGTGGGAACACTCGGTTGATAACATTGGGCAGGGTGGGAGGAAGGAGGGTCAGAGTGAGGTCCCTGCAGTTTCTGCAGGCTATCGACGAGACTGGACTTTGTGGACTTGACTGGGTGGTGGACAGATTTAACAAATCTAGAAGGAGAAGGAGGGGTTTGCCGAGCTGTCTGTAAGGGTTGCGGAAATCCTGACAGAACCAAGGCCCAAAACTTGGGTGGGGGTAGCAGGTTTGCCCGTCCCCGCCTCCACAACATTCACCCAGTGTGCTGTCAGGGAGATGTAGCATCCCCGGCCTCAAACGCTTGTCCAAGTGTTGGTGGTCAAATGGCCTTTTGCAGTAACCGTGTTACTCGGGCGTGGATGATGTTTTGGGACATGTGCTAGGGCAAGGCAGGGATGGCACAGAGGGAAAAATAGTGATGGCTAGGGACAGGATACTGATGGATGGCAGCCCCCATCAGGTTGCAGAAAGCTTTCATTTCTACAAGCCTAAATGGCAACATCTCAAGCGCCAACAATTTGGGCATTTTAAGGCTTCTGCATGTGTTTGAGTTGTTTTTACATTTTAAAGAAGACATGTCTGACCACATCTCACACACACACACACAATGACAATTAGGGGTGGGGTCTATTTGCTTTCCCCCTTGCCTATGCCATCTGTGGTTGTCATAGGTAACGTGATTTTAAGGGGTGCAGAATTTTTTCTTCTTTTTTGTACAGTTTGGCTTGGGGTCCATGGCAATGTAGAGGAAAGAAGGTTTCCTTGTATTGTCTCACTTTACATAGAAGTTATATTGTGTTTGGAGTGTATTGTTGAGAGGCTGTGATAGTGGCGTAATAGTGCGACTTGGGTGCGTTATATGCACCCAGACATGCTTCCCCTGCTGTCCCAGGTGCATTCCAGCAGTGTTGGCATCATTTTCTGAGGTTTCAGGGTGGACTTGGTGACCTCCAAGTGGTTGAATTGAGATTTCCAAGTGGCGAGCATTTTTTTCCCATAGACTATAATGGGATTCGATATTCGGTCGAATAGTCGAATAACGCGGTCTATTCGAATCGAAATTCGAACTTTTGAATATTTCACTACTCGCTCATCTCTAGTGTTGAGCGAATCAAGGTGAAATGAATTAGCTTTGATCAGAATTTCAGGAAACATTTCCTTGCGCTTCAAGGTAACAAATTGATTTTTTTCCTAAAATGGCGGCTACATGTGTTATAAAGTGAAAGTAATAAGCCCGGGAACACATAAAGCCGTATAGCCAGCAAGTCAGCAGATAACCATAAAAGCCCCATCCCCCGCTGTCACTGCTATTTCACTGTGAACTGAGCATAGGGACCAGCCCATTGTGCCCCGTCAGACCTCAGATCAGCCCATTGTGCCCCCATTAGACCTCCGATCAGCCCACTGTGCCCTCATCAGACCTCAGATCAGCCCACTGTGCCCCCATCAGACCTCAGACCAGCCCACTGTGCCCCCAGCAGACCTCAGACCATCCCACTGTGCCCCCATCAGACCAGATCATCCCACTGTTCCCCCATCAGACCTCAGATCAGCCCACTGTGCCCCCATTAGACCTCCGATCATCCCACTGTGCCCCCATCAGACCTCAGATCAGCCCACTGTGCCCCCATCAGACCTCAGATCAGCCCACTGTGCCCCCATCAGACCAGCCCATTGTGACCCCATCAGACCTCAGATCAGCCCACTGTGCCCAATCAGACCTCAGATCAGCCCATTGTGACCCCATCAGACCTCAGATCAGCCCACTGTGCCCCATCAGACCTCAGATCAGCCCATTGTGCCCCCATCAGACCTCAGATCAGCCCACTGTGCCCCAATTAGACCTCAGATCAGCCCACTGTGCTCCCATCAGACCTCAGATCAGCCCATTGTGCCCCCATCAGACCTCAGATCAGCCCATTGTGCCTCCATCAGACCTCATATCAGCCCACTGTGCCACCATCAGACCTCAGATCAGCCCACTGTGCCCCCATCAGACCTCAAATCAGCCCACTGTGCCCCCATCAGACCTCAGATCAGCCAACTGTGCCCGATCAGACCTCAGGTCAGTCCACTGTGCCCCAATTAGACCTCAGATCAGCCCACTGTGCCCCATCAGACCTCAGACCAGTCCATTGTGCACCATCAGACCTCAGATAGGCCCACTGTGCCCCCATCAGACCTCAAATCAGCCCACTGTGCCCCCATCAGACCTCAGATCAGCCCACTGTGCCCGATCAGACCTCAGATCAGCCCATTGTGCCCCCATCAGACCTCAGACCAGTCCATTGTGCCCTATCAGACCTCAGATCAGCCCATTGTGCCCCATCAGACCTCAGATCAGTCCATTGTGCCCCATCAGACGTCAGACCAGTCCATTATGCCCCATCAGACCTCAGATCAGACCACTTTGCCCCATCAGAATAAAATTTTAAAAAAAGCTTACCTCTCCTGCGCCACGGCTCCGCTCCGGGTCCGGGTCTCCTCTTCTCTGCCCACGCTGCACTGTCACCTGACTGCGTGCAGCGTCAGGTCAGAGTGCGCGCACTACATCCTGACGCTGTACAAGGTCAGGTTAATGCAGCACAGGCAGAAAATGGGAGATGAGCGCCTCCACAATAGAAGCACTCATCTCCTGCTACAGTACCGGATTAGGATTCAGCCGGTAACCCAGTTCTCCGATCCGGCTGTAATTTTAACAACCGGATCTGGAGAACCGGAGGGAACCGAATGAATCCCATGCCTGGGTACGACGATAGTGTAGAGGTGGCAGTGACAGCAGCTGTAGCATCATGAGATCACAGAGTGGTATGACGACAGTGTAGAGGAGGCAGTAACAGCAGCTGTAGCATCAGGAGACCAGAGTGGTATGACGACAGTGTAGAGGAGGCAGTGACAGCAGCTGTAGCATCAGGAGACCACAGAGTGGTACGATGACAGTGTAGAGGAGGCAGTGACAGCAGCTGTAGCATCAGGAGACCACAGAGTGGTATGACAACAGTGTAAAGGAGGCAGTGACAGCAGCTGTAGCATCAGGAGACCACAGAGTGGTATGACAACAGTGTAGAGCAGGCAGTGACAGCAGCTGTAGCATCAGGGGACCACAGAGTGGTACGACAACAGTGTAGAGGATGCAGTGACAGCAGCTGTAGCATCAGGAGACCACAGAGTGGTTTGACGACAGAGTAGAGAAGGCAGTGACAGCAGCTGTAGCATCAGGAGACCACGGAGTGGCACGACGACAGTATATAGGAGGCAGTGGTAGTAGCTATAGCATTATGAGGCCACACAGTGGCACAACAACAGAGTGTGGAAGTGGCAGCAGCAGTAGTAGTATTATGAGGCCAGAGCGGCACGACAACAGAGATAGGAAGGGAAAAGTTCTCATCACCACTAATGTCTCTGCTTAAGGAATTGACGTAGAACAAGTGTCAACTGTTGTAAAGTTTGACCTGCCTATGACTGTAGAAGGTTGGACAGAGTGGCACGACGACAGTGTAGAAGAGGCGGCAGCTGTAGCAGCATCGGGAGGCCACAAAGTGGCACAATGACAGAGTGTGCAAGTGACAGCAACAGCAGCAGTAGCAGCAACAGGAGGCCACAGGATGACACAATGACAGAGTGGGCAAGTGGCAGCAGCCGTAGTAGCAGAATTATGAGGTCCCAGAGTGGCGCAATGACAGAGTGGGCAAGTGGCAGCAGCCGTAGTAGCAGAATTATGAAGTCACACAGTGGCACAATGACAGAGTGTGCAGTTGGCAGCAGTATTAGTATAATTTCGAGGTCACACAGTGGCACAATGACGGAGTGTGGAAGTGGCAGCAGTAGTAGCAGAATTACAAGGCCAAAGTGGCATGACGACAGAGATGGGTTGGGAAAAGTTCTCATGACCATTAATGTCTGTGCCAGAGGAATTGATGTAGACCAAGTGTCAACCGTTGTCAAGTTTGACCTGCCTGTGACTGTAGAAGGTCTGACAGAGTGGCACGATGACAGTGTAGAGGAGGCAGTGGCAGTAGCTGTAGCATTATGAGGCCACACAGTGGCACAACGACAGAGTGTGGAAGTGACAGCAACCACAGAGTGGCCCGACAAGATCGAAAATGTCAGTAAGTATAATTTCGCAGTCACAGACCCACCAAGCAAATATGAAATATCAGTAAGTAGGATTTCGCAGTCACAGGCCCACCGAGCAAATGTGAAATATCAGTAAGTAAAATTTCGCAGTCACAGACCCAGTGAGCAAATATCAAATATCAGTGAGTATAATTTCGCAGTCACAGGCCCAGTGAGCAAATATCACATGTCAGTAAGTAAAATTTCACAGTCACAAACCCAGTGAGCAAATATCAAATATCAGTAAGTATAATTTCGCAGTCACAGGCCCAGTGAGCAAATATCACATGTCTGTAAGTAAAATTTCGCAGTCACAGACCCACTAAGCAAGTATCACATGTCAGTAAGTAGAATTTCGCAGTCACAGGCCCAGTGAGCAAATATCAAATGTCAGTCAGTAGAATTTCGAGGCAACAGAATGGTACAACGACATTATGGAGGCAGTAGTAGTAGCAGCAGCAGCATGGGCAGACTACAGAATGGTACGACGACATTATGGAAGCAGTAGTAGTAGCAGCAGCAGCATGGGCAGACTACAGAATGGTACAACATTATGGAGGCAGTAGTAGCAGCAGCAGCATGGGCGGACTACAGAATGGTACGACGACAGTATGGAGGCAGTAGTAGTAGTAGTAGCAGCAGCATGGGCAGACTACAGAATGGTACGACAACATTATGGAGGCAGTGGTAGTAGCAGTAACAGCAGCATCAACATGGGCGGACTACAGAATGGTACGACAACATTATGGAGGCAGTAGTAGTAGTAGCAACAGCAGCAGCAGCATGGGCAGACTACAGAATGGTAAAACAACATTATGGAGGCAGTAGTAGTAGTAGCAGCAGCAGCAGCATGGGCGGAATACAGAATGGTACGACGACATTATGGAGGCAGTAGAATTAGCAGCAACAGCATGGGCAGACTACAGAATTGTACGACGACATTATGGAGGCAGTAGTAGTAGCAGCAGCAACAGCATGGGCAGACTACAGAATGGTACGATGACATTATGGAGGCAGTAGTAGTAGCAGCAGCAGCATGGGCAGACTACAGAATGGTATGATGACATTATGGAGGCAGTAATAGTAGCAGCTACAGCATGGGCAGACTACAGAATGGTACGACAACATTATGGAGGCAGTAGTAGTAGCAGTAGAAGCTGCATGGGCAGACTACAGAATGGTACGACAACATTTTGGATGCAGTAGTAGTACAGATAAACAGTCCAATTTCAAGCATACACCTGGACAAAAAGTGCCTAGTACAGATGCAGTAGTAGTAGTAACAGCAGCAGCATGGGCAGACTACAGAATGGTACAAAGACATTATGAAGGCAGTAAGTAGTAGCAGCAACAGCAGCAACAGCATGGGCAGACTACAGAATGGTACAACGTCATTATGGAGGCAGTAGTAGTAGCAGCAGCAGTAGCATGGGCAGACTACGGAATGGTACGACGCCATTATGAAGGCAGTAGTAGCAGCAGCAACAGCATGGGCAGACTACAGAATGGTACGACGACATTATGGAGGCAGTAGTAGTAGCAGCAGCAGCAACAGCAGCATGGGCAGTCTACAAAATGGTACAACAACATTATGGAGGCAGTAGTAGTAGCAGCAGCAGCAGAATGGGCAGACTACAGAATGGTACAACGACATTATGGAGGCAGTAGTAGTAGCAGCAACAGCAGCATGAGCAGACTACAGAATGGTACGACGACATTATGGAGGCAGTAGAAGCATCAGCAGACTATAGAGTGGCACGACGACAGTGTGGGGAGGTCGGTGGCAATAACACTACCCGCTGACGATGGTGCGTGTAAGAAGGAGCACTTGGCATCAGATGTGTGGCATCAGATGGGTGGCATCATCAGAATATTTGGTGAGGCAGGTAGCCAGAAGAAACAGTCAAAAAAACAGCATGAATGATCTAATCTGACGCATCAGGCGTTGGTGGTCTGCCCACAGATTCTACAAATAGCTAGGTTCACTTCACCCGGCGGCTTAACGAAAAACTGCCACACCGCCGAGTACGTGAATTTACCACCAACACTCCTCACTGACTGGCTGCTACCACCACTGCCTCCTTGAACCGCTGCACCACTACTTACCGGCCTGTTAGGCTCCTGTGAAGCGGGTGGTCTAACTCGGGCACGTTTGGCTCCTAACCTCCCACTGCTGCAACCCCCGGCCACGCTAGCGACCTGCTGGCTCCGTCACTGCCTCACAGGCAAGCTGCCACCCTCTTCTCCTGATGATGATGAAGGCCCTAATTCACCTGGCTCCCAAGTGCGATCGGCTTCATCACCATCGAGTAGTGTCTGCACGTCACTGATGTCCTCCTCTACTGTCTGTGGGTCAGGAACCTGACCGCACGCAACCCTAGCTCCCACGTCACTCTCCTCATCACTACTTGCCTGCCTAACTGAGGAAGCTGTGGATGTCTCCTCCACATCTTGGCTGGCCAGTAGCTGCTGACTGTCCCCCAGTAGCTGGTCCTCGCTGTAAAGTGGAGCTGAGCCCACAGCATACATTACTTCTCTGGCTGAGGGAACAGAAAAGGACAGAGGCAGGTTGAGGACAGGTGAGCGCACAGGGCCTGCTCCCGGGCCATGCCAACTAAGGGTTATGTCTGACAAACCCACCGATTCTTCACTGGGGGTCTCTGAAGTCATTTGGGACGAAGTCAAAGACAGAGTCAACCATTCAAGAACCGCTGGGTTGCTGGTCAAGACCCAACCGCTAGATGACACCAGGAGCTCTGGCCCCTCAGTATGAGCCCTGCTGCCACGCCCCCTTACTCTACTGCGACTTGTGCCAGCGCTAGAAACATTTAGGCCTCTGCCACTCCCTGTGCAGGGCCTGCACTTCTCTGCCTGACATGCTGTTTGATCAAATAAATAAATAAAAAGGAAACTAAAACACGCTACAAAGGGCTGTAATTTTTCCACTTCACCACACAACGGCTAATAAGTCTTTTGCCACCACTAACAACCGACAGAAGGTTTGACAAAATTTAACTTTGGCGCTGTAGGCCAAATCAACCTTTTTTTGCTAATACTACAAACTACAAAGTACTGTGATTTTCCCTCTTCCCCATACAACGGCGAATAAGTCTTTTGCCACCACTAATAACCGACAGAAAGTTTGACAAAGTTTAACTTTGGCACTGTAGGCCAACTAAAACTTTTTTTTCCACTACTACACGCTACAAAGGGCTGTAATTTTCCAACTTCAGGATCGAGCGAATAATATGTTTTTTGCCACAGTAATATATGCAAGAAGCTTTTAAAATATAGAATTTTGACGCTGTAGGCCAACTAAAACTTTTTTCCACTACTACACGCTACAAAGGGCTGTAATTTTCCCACTTCAGCACCGAGCGAATAATACGTTTTTTTTGCCACAGTAATATATGCAAGAAGCTTTTAAAATATAGAATTTGGATGCTGTAGGCCAATTAAAACTTTTTTTCCACTACTACATGCTACAAAGGGCTGTATTTTTCCCACTTCAGCACCGAGCGAATAATACGATTTTTTCCAACACTAATAGCTGATAGAACACTTTACTAAATATAACTTTGGCGCTGTACGCCTACTAAAACCTTTTTTTGGACAATAATACACGCTACAAAGGGCTGTAATTTTCCCACTTCAGCACAGAGTGAATAATACATTTTTTTCGCACCAGTAATAAACGCCAGTAGGTTTGCCAATAAATAACTTTGGCGCTGTACACCAACTAAAACTTTTTATAGCCACTAATACACGCTACAAAGGGCTGCCATTTTTCCACTTCACCACAGCTAATAAGCACCAACACTAAAACAGCAAAAAAGTGCTGTACTAAATGTAACTACAGCGCACAAGGATTAACAAAACCCCAATAACCAGAATTACAGGGGCAAACCTGACATGAGCAGCTGTAGCATAGCAATTTTGAATCCCAGTCACTGAAACCAAGGTGTAATATGATTTTTCCTATTACCCTGTGGTTGCACTTCTTTCCATATCTCACACTATCTCTAAACACCCCTATTGAACCCTGTTCTGCTTCAATACTTAACTCCCTATCCTTTCCCTACACTTCTATTCAGCAATTTGTACTTTTGATGAGGTTTTATGACACTTTCCCTAGCGCCTGCAAACGTCTCTCCCTGCACTTAGTTCACTGTAGAATGACAGAATTCAAAATGGCTGACGGTATTTATAGGGCTGTGACATCACAGGGCTGGCTGGCTGCTAATTGGCTGCATGCATGGCATTGTGGGTGATCCCTCCCTCCCTCATGTTTCTTTCTCCAAGTCCAAACGCGTTCAGCCACCATTTTAGTTCACCATGAACCATCAAGAAATTCTAAATCGGTGCGAATCGAATAATGTGTGAAATTCGGATCGAATTCCACTTCGTCAGATTCGCTTCGCTCATCTCTAGTCTTAAGGTATGTAGTAAAAGTTCATGTAGAGATATCATAAATTGCTCTGCATACCTCATGGTCAGTACCAGGCCGAAGATTGGAGAGCTGCTAGAGATTAAGCCAACCTTTTTTTTTGTGTGAGAACTAGCTTATTAATATTGTGGTGATTGATATTGGAAAGAAGAGTACAGCATTTTATAGATTAGCAGCAGTGATGACTAAGCTCCACCACTCCAGCTGTGGTGAAACTATGACTCCCAACAATGCTCCATTCATTTCTATGGAGTTCTGAGAATAACCAAGCAAGTGTACATCTTGGGAGTCATAGTTTTACCACAGCTGGAGTGCTGGAGGTTAGCCTTCACAGAGCTAGAGCATCTGAAGCTGAATCCCGCAGGGGCGATGAGGCTAGAGCTGTGGAGTAGAAAAAAGCCACCTAGTAAGTGCATCTTGGAAGGAGTCAACGTCTGTAAAAAAGCAAAGACCACCAGCCAGCCTATAAGCAACATGTTATGATAGACTACGTGTAATACAGAGTGCAGCGAAGAAGGGTATACTGAGCATAGTAAGTGCAGTGGTTGTCAAGTCAGAGATACTACAACCTGGGAGCACCTGTTAGAGACTGTGGAGCCATCTACATTAATGCTACTCTGAGGAGACCGGTACCAGAATGTCATTGGCAAGGTAGTTGGATGCAATACAAGCCAGAGAGAGTTGTTACTTCTTAAAGGGACAGTGTTATAATACTTAGACAGTGTACCAAATTAACCTGTTGCCTCTAACTAAGCTTTTGTCCTCAATGAGAGACTGTAACCGCTAAATCAGTTGCCTGACAAAGATGTGTTGTATCTGTAGACTTGTTGCCCATGTGAGTCAAATAAAGTCATCTTGCTTAAGTTACAACTGCGTCCACCTTCTGGCACCTTCTAGAGTGGGGAGCCACACATACCACTCAGGGCCCCCCCCCCCAAAAAAAAAAATGTTTCTCCAACCCTCTTGCACACTACTAAAATCTTATTGCTTTATTAGTATTTATACTGAAATGAGACCAGCATTATTGCTAAAATGACTAAAATGTTATTTGCTTTTTCAGATTATGAGGATTAGTATTAAAGTGATATGTTATCAAAAGTACTAAGAAAATCCCATCCCATAAGATTGCAACAGAGACTGCCAGCAAGAAAGGACTTTTTTCTTCAGCTGACATACATGGCTATTAATCATTTTTAGCTGTAAATCCAGGAATCAGCTTGTTCATTAATCTACATTAACATCATGTCTCTGTCACTTGTGTCATTTTCTCCCATCCTACTAATACTGCGTCCGAACGTTAAAATAGGGCAAAATAATGTGCCTCTTCAGAAAATTTCACCGTCCTGCCATATGATACCTTTTGGAATTTCAAGGTCAACGGTATTTCTCACCTTTAAGAAGATTTGTTCTGGAAAGTCTAAAAATAGTTCTGACGCCACTTTCTAAGCAGCCTTCAAGTGACAGCAGACCAAGGAGCTCATTACTTTTCTTTCAAAGGAAGACTATATCTGAGCTTAACCCTCTCACAAGTCGCAGCTACAGTATTATTCAAAACACCTATAGCACAAGGTGATTTTCCGCAGTTACACTTCCCATTTTAGATAGGTTTATACAGACAATGCACAGCACTCAGAGTAATAATGCAGAAATATTGCAATAAAAATGGGTCAGAGTGGGATACATCACACATACTTTTTCAGTGTTTCAGCTTCTACAATATGCCAAACATTTCAAATGTTTTCATATTTTTTTGCAAGTATTTTGGTGACATTTTTTTATTTTATTTAGCCCTTAAAGGTTCTACCATGATTATTGTAAAAAATGAAATCAGACATCAAAATGGGACATTTTTAAAAGCATCCTAATATCTAATTGTGAGAGGTACATTCGTTATGGGAATAAAAGGTTAAGGAACAAGAAGAAACCAATGTGGATAAATAGAACTGTAAAGAAAGCAATAAATGACAAAAACAAAGCATTTAAATCACAAAAACAGGAGGGTGGCGATGAAGCATTGAAAACCTATAAGAAAAAAAATATAATATGTAAAAGACAAATAAAAGCAGCCAAACTAGAGACCAAGAGATTAATCGCCAAAGAGAGTAAAACTAACCCTAAAATGTTCTTCAATTATATAAGTGGTAAAAAGTATAAACCTTAAGGTGTCGGCTCCTTACAGAGTAATGAGGGGGGAGTTGCAGAGAGCGATGAGGAGAAAGCCAAGCTATTAAATATTTTTTCTCCACTGTATTCACTGAGGAAAATAAACTGTCAGATGAAATTCAGAATATAAAAGTAAATTCCCCATTCAAAGTACCCTGTCTGACCCAGGAAGAAGTACAGCGGCGTCTTAAAAAGATTAAAATAGACAAATCGCCAGGACCGGATCATACACCCTGTATCCTAAGATAATTAAGTAATGTCATAGACAGATCCTTATTTATGATATTTAAGGACTTTATACTGACAGGAAGTGTTCCACAGGATTGGCGCATAGCAAATGTGGTGCCTATATTCAAAAAGGGTCCAAAAACAGAGCCCGGAAACTATAGGCCAGTAAGTTTAACATCTGTCGTGGGTAAACTGTTAGAAGGTTTTCTAAGAGATGCTATCTTGGAGTACCTCAATGAAAATAAGCAAATAACTCCATATCAGCATGGCTTCATGAGGGATCGGTCATGTCAAACTAATTTAATCAGTTTCTGTGAGGAGGTAAGTTCTAGACTTGACTGCGACGAATCAATAGATGCCGTATATCTGGACTTCTCCAAAGCATTCAACACTGTACCACATAAAAGGTTGGTATATAAAATTAGAATGCTTGGACTGGGAGAAAATGTCTGTATATGGGTAAGTAACTGGCTCAGTGATAGAAAACAGAGGGTGGTTATTAATGGTACACACTCAGATTGGGTCACTGTCACTAGTGGGGTACCACAGGGGTCAGTATTGGGCCCTATTCTCTTCAATATATTTATTGATGATCTTGTAGAAGGCTTGCACAGTAAAATATCAATTTTTGCAGATGACACTAAACTGTGTAAAGTAATTAACACAGAATAAGACAGTACACTGCTACAGATGGATCTGAATAGACTGGATTCTTGGGCAGAGAAGTGGCAGATGAGGTTTGACACTGACAAATGTAAGGTTATGCACATAGGAAGGAATAATGCAAGTCACCAGTACATACTAAATGTTAAAACACTGGGTAAGACTGACATGGAAAAGGACCTAGGAATTTTAGTGAACAGCAAACTAAGCTGTAGAAACCAGTGTCAGACAGCTGCTGCCAAGGCCAATAAGATAATGGGTTGCATCAAAAGAGGCATAGATGCCCATGATGAGAACATAGTCCTGCCACTTTACAAATCACTAGTCAGACCACACATGGAGTACTGTGTACAGTTCTGGGCTCCTGTGAACAAGGCAGATATAGCAGAGCTGAGAGGGTTCAGAGGAGGGCAACTAAAGTAATAACTGGAATGGGTAGACTACAGTACCCAGATTATCAAAATTAGGATTATTCACTTTAGAAAAAAGATGACTGAGGGGAGATCTAATAACTATGTATAAATATATCAGGGGTCAGTACAGAGATCTCTCCCACAATCTATTTATCCCCAGGACTGTGACTGTGACGAGGGGACATCCTCTGCATCTGGAGGAAAGAAGGTTTGTACACAAACATAGAAGAGGATTCTTTACGGTAAAAGCAGTGAGACTATGGAACTCTCTGCCTGAGGAGTTGGTGATGGTAAGTTCACTAAAAGGGTTCAAGAGGGGCCTGGATGTATTTCTGGAGGGTAATAATATTACAGGTTATAGTTACTAGAGATGGGTCGTTGATCCAGGGAGTTATTCTGATTGCCTGATTGGAGTTGAGAATGAATTTTTTCCCCTAAAGTGGGGAAAATTGGCTTCTACCTCACAGGGGTTTTTTGCCTTCCTCTGGATCAACTTAGTTAACTAAGTTAAGTTTTAAATGGTATATGAGAGGATCCCTAGTGGGAATTTTTTGGTCAACTTGACCATTGTGTATCCTAGATTAGATTATCTCAAGAATCCTACTCAAGGGATCACATTTGTTTTCATCCATTAGGATATTTTACTATAGACTGACTGTGGCATATTTTTTTTGCTAAAAAAGCTGTGAAAATACCAAAAGAATTACCATAAAAATGTGATAAAGGGCCTCGATCAGCGTGATCAACCCTATTAAACCAGGCATATTGCCTGGTAGAGTCAATTATGCTTTTTAAAATAATTTGTACCATAAGTGTGACATCGCATCAGTCATAACATTCATTGCTGCAGCTATTCACCCATTGCTGCAGTCACATGTCACTTGGAACACATGACCAGTGAGGCCCAGTGAATGGCTGGTGCAGAGCGGTGAACGTGACAATGGATGGGATGTCACAATTTCAGTCCTCAGGAGACCAGAAGCAACAGGGTCATGACTCTCTCTGCTGGAAGTGCAGGTAGGTAAGTGGGATACACATATGAGAGAGAGGACAGCAAACAGACAATGAGACATAGGAAAACACAGAATACAGATAATAGATTAGTGTCAGCGAGTATGTTTTAGAGTCAGGAGAAGAGAATAGAAAGATTTACAACAAAGAGATTTTAGAAAAAGATAGGAGTCAGACTATATAGAGTGTAGCACTCTGTGATCACATGGTGTATGGAGTGTGGTTCCTACCCTGTCCATATAGTGTCCAACTACATAAGGCCTCTTTCACACTAGCGTTAGCACGGATCCTGCACCAAAAGGGTGCCAACGGATCCGTGCTAACGCTGATACATGTGTGGAGCCGGAGCAGCGCTCTGGCCCCACACATGTTGACAGAAATACATACAGACATACACACACAAACACATACATACATACACATACATACTCACATACTCCAGCCCGACACGCCGGCAGCACGTCTTCAAGTTTGCCATGCTGCGGCTGGATCCACGGCCCGCCCTCATTACTACTGAACTGTGTTTATGGTCATTACTCATTACATTTGCCTTTGGGGCCTGCTGCGCTTGCGAGTGGATGGCATATTTAAAGACTGGACATCCATCGTACATATAAGGTGGAAGTCCTGAAGGGGTTAAAGTGACTCTCTGGTTCACTAAAAACAATTCATATTAACTGGTGAACAAACCCACCATCTACCAGGTGACCTCCTTTTGATCTTTTCAGCTGCATATCTGACAGGTCCCGAGCTCCTCTTCTGCCATTCAAGATGGCTGCACCACTTCTCAGACTACCTTGTGCATATTGTGCTTTTGTTAGTCAAAGACACTTCCTGCTGCCTTTGGATTGGCCAATACTGCCCATGCCAATCCAAGAGCAGCGCTGGACAAGCAGGATGTTTCTTGAAGTATTAAAAGCACAGTGTGCATCAGGCAGTCTGAAAAATAACTTGGATGGCAGGAGAGTAGTCCCATAAAAGTCTATACATACATGAGATATATATGTCATTTTAAATTATTATTATATGTGGTGTAAGCAGAGTATTATACCCACAGAGCCTGGACTCCCTGTAGGTAGTTCTGCTGGAAATCTAAAGTGATCTTACTTTTTAGTAGGATCACTCTCTATTCAGGTATTGCATCTGTAATATGGTCCCTAAAAAAGCAGTCATACTGCAAGAGTATGAAACTGATCAAAGTGTTATTAAGGTAATAATAACCTAGTACCTACCACATCTATTTGTTGGCTGGTTAACTCTATTTTCATTCTGTACATGCAAGTAGGGTTAAGGGTTAAGAAATAAGATGTTGCAGGGTTCTTCATAATATTAAACTGTGTAAAGACTTGTTTAAATAGTTTAACTTTGCTGCATTTTATGGAGTCCAACTCAGAAGTGGATCACAAAGGCAAAACTACAGAGAACATTTTTTCTCACTTGAATCACACTAAGCATTTAGCAGTTTTTTTCACCTTTTAATAGCCAGATGTTTATTTCAAGTGTATAATTGAATAATAAAAAAACACATACAAAGCATTTTGGATTGAGGCATTTTTGTTGCATTAGCATTAGAGATGAGCAAATTTTTGAAAAATTTGATTTGGCCGATTTATAAACTTCGACCAGAAATTCAATTCGTTATTGTGAGGAGTAGGTCAGGGGAACACCAAAGACACGGACAAAGTGAGGCCCTGACACTCCTCCCAACCACTGTCCCTGCCTTTTGGGGGAACCCGGCTCCTTAACAGGCCGGCCCCAACCGAAGACTGCAATTACACTGAGGAAAGTGGAACATGAGACAAACAACCAAAACAAAACACAAGCAGGAAAAAACCTAAACAGGTCAGGAACTGAAGGGGTAAAAGGTAAAGGAACCAAGCAAGGAATAAACAGATGAGAACACAAAAGATAGGTAACAGTAACAGAAACCAGGGAAAAAGGTACAGAGTCACTGGAATACCGGATAAACACAGAGTAGCTAGCTTAGGCACAAGGCTCTATAGCAGGCACAGATGAATGGCGAGTGTGAAACTAAATAGTGGCTAGAGTCCCAGCCCCAAGGCATGATAGGAGCAGGGATCCCAGCCACACCCTTGAATGGACCAAAATTACTGGCAGGGACGCCTGCCAGTAAAACTAGCAAAACTAGCCAAACCTTTAACCCTATAGGAACCTAAGTGTTACAAGAGGATTTCCTGGCTTGCACTCGGGATGAGCGCCGCATAGTGTCAGGACACGGGAACGCCCACACCCGCCCAACATCCGCTGGAGGGCCGCAGCGCCCCCGAATCATGACAGCTATGAATAAATTTGTCAAGAATCTTGTTAAAACAGATATACCCAGGCCACTGCCTAATCCTACTCATCCCACTTGGTGACCGAAACCCAGTTTGAACGCTTGGAACTTAAACTGCCGGGATCAGTGCAGGGAGAGGGTATCGCCATATGCATTACATTCTAGTTAATCGTTTCTGTAGTTCTGTTTTGATCAGTATTACAGGCAGG
>ONZH01014548.1:0-32286 GCA_900303285.1 Rhinella marina
TAAAATATAGAACAGGTTTTTGTGATAGATTCCCTTTAAAGAATCGCTCATCGCAATAAGGGAGAACGCATTGCACGCAGAGGAGACGGGGGTAGGAGGAGACGCAACGGAGCTACACAGTCAGACCACACTTTTGTCTGCTTCAACGGTGGCAGTTGCAGGAGGAGGAGGAATGAGGAGGAGGACGACGTGGAGTGGCTGTGGAAGAGGAGGAGGATGCTGGCGGCAAGGGTAGCAGTCAGGCTGTGTGCGTCCCATTGGTTCAGCGCGGATGGGGCGGAGAGGAGGCGGAAGAGGAAGAGGAGGAAATGGCAAGTGATCCTTCTGGTGGGGGCAGTAGAGGTCATGCCTATTCAGAGTCTGGCACACATGGCTGACTTCATGCTGGGCTGCTTTTCCCGGGACACACGTGTTGTCCGGATAGTGGAGAACAAACTGTACTGGGTCTTCGCAATCCTGGACCCCCGGTATAAAGATAACGTCTCCTTCTTTTATTCCGGTAGAGGAGAGGACGAATCGATTGCTGGAATACCAGAGGGAACTCGTGCAGAACATGATGGAGATTTTCCCACCCACCATCGCTGGCGGCAGAGAGGAGAGGGTCTCCCAGAGTCCCACAACATCTATCAGGCCCACAGCCACCAGGGGAACACTCTCCAAGGTGTGGGACACGTTCATGGCACCCCCCTCGTGCAACTTCCATCACTGCGGGGGCCCGCTATCAGCAGGAGGGACAAGTAATCGGCGGATGTTGCGGGAGTACCTGGCAGACCGTACCCCTGTCCTCCCCGATCCCTCGGCGTCCTACACTTACTGGGTCTCCAAGTTGGACACGTGGCTGGAACTGTCCCTGTACGCCTTGGAGGTGCTTGCCTGCCCTGCCGCCAGCGTGCTATCAGAAAGGGTGTTCAGCGCAGCCGGGGGCATTATAACCGATAAGCGCAGCCGCCTGTCAACCGACAGTGCGGACAGGCTGACGCTAATCAAAATGAACAGCAAGTGGATTGACCCGGACTTTGCTTCTCCCAACCGTGGAAAGCAGCCAAAAGTGAAGTGCCATCTGTATGAAGTGCCATTTCCTCCTCCACCTCCTCCTCCTCCTCCTAACCGCCGTAGAATTGCTTCCGTAAATAAGAAAAATTTATATATTTATGGCTCACCTCTTGGGCCTCCATATAATTTTTAACAGGTCTCACCTCTTGGGCCTCCACATAATTTTTAAGAGGTCTCACCTCTTGGGCCTGCACAAAATGTTTAAGAGGTCTCACCTCTTGGGCCTCCACATAATTTTTAAGAGGTCTCACCTCTTGGGCCTCCGCAAAATGTTTAAGAGGTCTCACCTCTTGGGCCTCCACATAATTTTTAAGAGGTCTCACCTCTTGGGCCTCCACATAATTTTAAAGAGGTCTCACCTCTTGGGCCTGCACAAAATGTTTAATGAGGTGTCACCTCTTGGGCCTCCACATAATTTTTAACAGGTCTCACCTCTTGGGCCTCCACATAATTTTTAAGAGGTCTCACCTCTTGGGCCTCCACAAAATCTTTAAGAGGTCTCACCTCTTGGGCCTCCACAAAATCTTTAAGAGGTCTCACCTCTTGGGCCTGCACAAAATGTTTAAAGGGTTTCTGTCACCAGTTTTGGGCATATAAAACAGGATGACATTTGCAATGTGCAAATGTCACCTGATGCCCAAACTGGTGATCATTTTTTTTACTGGTGCCCCCCTGTTTTTGAAATAAATCAACTTTTGTCGTATGCAAATGAAGCTTACTAGGTGCAAGGGGCGGTAACCCCTGCACCTAGTAAGCGCCGTTTCCCTACCTTTATTCACGCCCCTTTGTTGTGATAGACAGGGCCAGGCAGCTCGCTCTAGCTGCTCCTGGCCCTGTCCGTGCTGAAAATCCCCGCGCCTGCGCCGTTCGGACTTCATTCGGCGCAGGCGCAGTAAGTGCCGATTGCTGCCGGGCTCCCGGCTTCCTCACTGCGCCTGCGCCGCCTTCTCTTCTGGGTGTTCTGTGACGTCATCGGCGCAGGCGCAGTGAGGAAGCCGGGAGCCCGGCAGCAATCGGCACTCACTGCGCCTGCGCCGAATGAAGTCCGAACGGCGCAGGCGCGGGATTTTCAGCACGGACAGGGCCAGGAGCAGCTAGAGCGAGCTGCCTGGCCCTGTCTATCACAACAAAGGGGGCGTGAATAAAGGTAGGGAAACGGCGCTTACTAGGTGCAGGGTTACCGCCCCTTGCACCTAGTAAGCTTCATTTGCATACGACAAAAGTTGATTTATTTCAAAAACGGGGGCACCAGTAAAAAAATGATCACCAGTTTGGGCATCAGGTGACATTTGCACATTGCAAATGTCATCCTGTTTTATATGCCCAAAACTGGTGACAGAAACCCTTTAAGAGGTCTCACCTCTTGGGCCTCCACAAAATCTTTAAGAGGTCTCACCTCTTGGGCCTCCACATAATTTTTAAGAGGTCTCACCTCTTGGGCCTCCACAAAATGTTTAAGAGGTGTCACCTCTTGGGCCTCCACATAATTTTTAACAGGTCTCACCTCTTGGGCCTCCACATAATTTTTAAGAGGTCTCACCTCTTGGGCCTCCACATAATTTTTAAGAGGTCTCACCTTTTGGGCCTGCACAAAATGTTTAAGAGGTCTCACCTCTTGGGCCTCCACAAAATCTTTAAGAGGTCTCACCTCTTGGGCCTCCACATAATTTTTAAGAGGTCTCACCTCTTGGGCCTCCACAAAATGTTTAAGAGGTGTCACCTCTTGGGCCTCCACATAATTTTTAACAGGTCTCACCTCTTGGGCCTCCACATAATTTTTAACAGGTCTCACCTCTTGGGCCTCCACAAAATCTTTAAGAGGTCTCACCTCTTGGGCCTCCACAAAATCTTTAAGAGGTCTCACCTCTTGGGCCTGCACAAAATGTTTAAGAGGTCTCACCTCTTGGGCCTCCACAAAATCTTTAAGAGGTCTCACCTTGGGCCTCCACAAATCTTTAAGAGGTCTCACCTCTTGGGCCTGCACAAAATGTTTAAGAGGTCTCACCTCTTGGGCCTCCACAAAATCTTTAAGAGGTCTCACCTCTTGGGCCTCCACATAATTTTTAAGAGGTCTCACCTCTTGGGCCTCCACAAAATCTTTAAGAGGTCTCACCTCTTGGGCCTGCACAAAATGTTTAAGAGGTCTCACCTCTTGGGCCTCCACAAAATCTTTAAGAGGTCTCACCTCTTGGGCCTGCACAAAATCTTTAAGAGGTCTCACCTCTTGGGCCTCCACAAAATCTTTAAGAGGTCTCACCTCTTGGGCCTCCACAAAATCTTTAAGAGGTCTCACCTCTTGGGCCTCCACAAAATCTTTAAGAGGTCTCACCTCTTGGGCCTGCACAAAATGTTTAAGAGGTCTCACCTCTTGGGCCTCCACATAATTTTTAACAGGTCTCACCTCTTGGGCCTCCACATAATTTTAAAGAGGTCTCACCTCTTGGGCCTCCACAAAATCTTTAAGAGGTCTCACCTCTTGGGCCTCCACAAAATGTTTAAGAGGTGTCACCTCTTGGGCCTCCACATAATTTTTAACAGGTCTCACCTCTTGGGCCTCCACATAATTTTAAAGAGGTCTCACCTCTTGGGCCTCCACAAAATCTTTAAGAGGTCTCACCTCTTGGGCCTCCACATAATTTTTAAGAGGTCTCACCTCTTGGGCCTCCACATAATTTTTAAGAGGTCTCACCTCTTGGGCCTCCACAAAATCTTTAAGAGGTCTCACCTCTTGGGCCTCCACAAAATCTTTAAGAGGTCTCACCTCTTGGGCCTGCACAAAATGTTTAAAGGGTTTCTGTCACCAGTTTTGGGCATATAAAACAGGATGACATTTGCAATGTGCAAATGTCACCTGATGCCCAAACTGGTGATCATTTTTTTACTGGTGCCCCCGTTTTTGAAATAAATCAACTTTTGTCGTATGCAAATGAAGCTTACTAGGTGCAAGGGGCGGTAACCCTGCACCTAGTAAGCGCCGTTTCCCTACCTTTATTCACGCCCCCTTTGTTGTGATAGACAGGGCCAGGCAGCTCGCTCTAGCTGCTCCTGGCCCTGTCCGTGCTGAAAATCCCGCGCCTGCGCCGTTCGGACTTCATTCGGCGCAGGCGCAGTAAGTGCCGATTGCTGCCGGGCTCCCGGCTTCCTCACTGCGCCTGCGCCGCCTTCTCTTCTGGGTGTTCTGTGACGTCATCGGCGCAGGCGCAGTGAGGAAGCCGGGAGCCCGGCAGCAATCGGCACTCACTGCGCCTGCGCCGAATGAAGTCCGAACGGCGCAGGCGCGGGATTTTCAGCACGGACAGGGCCAGGAGCAGCTAGAGCGAGCTGCCTGGCCCTGTCTATCACAACAAAGGGGGCGTGAATAAAGGTAGGGAAACGGCGCTTACTAGGTGCAGGGTTACCGCCCCTTGCACCTAGTAAGCTTCATTTGCATACGACAAAAGTTGATTTATTTCAAAAACGGGGGCACCAGTAAAAAAATGATCACCAGTTTGGGCATCAGGTGACATTTGCACATTGCAAATGTCATCCTGTTTTATATGCCCAAAACTGGTGACAGAAACCCTTTAAGAGGTCTCACCTCTTGGGCCTCCACAAAATCTTTAAGAGGTCTCACCTCTTGGGCCTCCACATAATTTTTAAGAGGTCTCACCTCTTGGGCCTCCACAAAATGTTTAAGAGGTGTCACCTCTTGGGCCTCCACATAATTTTTAACAGGTCTCACCTCTTGGGCCTCCACATAATTTTAAGAGGTCTCACCTCTTGGGCCTCCACATAATTTTTAAGAGGTCTCACCTTTTGGGCCTGCACAAAATGTTTAAGAGGTCTCACCTCTTGGGCCTCCACAAAATCTTTAAGAGGTCTCACCTCTTGGGCCTCCACATAATTTTTAAGAGGTCTCACCTCTTGGGCCTCCACAAAATGTTTAAGAGGTGTCACCTCTTGGGCCTCCACATAATTTTTAACAGGTCTCACCTCTTGGGCCTCCACATAATTTTTAACAGGTCTCACCTCTTGGGCCTCCACAAAATCTTTAAGAGGTCTCACCTCTTGGGCCTCCACAAAATCTTTAAGAGGTCTCACCTCTTGGGCCTGCACAAAATGTTTAAGAGGTCTCACCTCTTGGGCCTCCACAAAATCTTTAAGAGGTCTCACCTCTTGGGCCTCCACAAAATCTTTAAGAGGTCTCACCTCTTGGGCCTGCACAAAATGTTTAAGAGGTCTCACCTCTTGGGCCTCCACAAAATCTTTAAGAGGTCTCACCTCTTGGGCCTCCACATAATTTTTAAGAGGTCTCACCTCTTGGGCCTCCACAAAATCTTTAAGAGGTCTCACCTCTTGGGCCTGCACAAAATGTTTAAGAGGTCTCACCTCTTGGGCCTCCACAAAATCTTTAAGAGGTCTCACCTCTTGGGCCTGCACAAAATCTTTAAGAGGTCTCACCTCTTGGGCCTCCACAAAATCTTTAAGAGGTCTCACCTCTTGGGCCTCCACAAAATCTTTAAGAGGTCTCACCTCTTGGGCCTCCACAAAATCTTTAAGAGGTCTCACCTCTTGGGCCTGCACAAAATGTTTAAGAGGTCTCACCTCTTGGGCCTCCACATAATTTTTAACAGGTCTCACCTCTTGGGCCTCCACATAATTTTAAAGAGGTCTCACCTCTTGGGCCTCCACAAAATCTTTAAGAGGTCTCACCTCTTGGGCCTCCACAAATGTTTAAGAGGTGTCACCTCTTGGGCCTCCACATAATTTTTAACAGGTCTCACCTCTTGGGCCTCCACATAATTTTAAAGAGGTCTCACCTCTTGGGCCTCCACAAAATCTTTAAGAGGTCTCACCTCTTGGGCCTCCACATAATTTTTAAGAGGTCTCACCTCTTGGGCCTCCACAAAATCTTTAAGAGGTCTCACCTCTTGGGCCTCCACAAAATCTTTAAGAGGTTCACCTCTGGGCCTCCACAAAATCTTTAAGAGGTCTCACCTCTTGGGCCTCCACAAAATCTTTAAGAGGTCTCACCTCTTGGGCCTCCACATAATTTTTAACAGGTCTCACCTCTTGGGCCTCCACATAATTTTAAAGAGGTCTCACCTCTTGGGCCTCCACAAAATCTTTAAGAGGTCTCACCTCTTGGGCCTCCACATAATTTTTAAGAGGTCTCACCTCTTGGGCCTCCACAAAATCTTTAAGAGGTCTCACCTCTTGGGCCTCCACAAAATCTTTAAGAGGTCTCACCTCTTGGGCCTCCACAAAATCTTTAAGAGGTCTCACCTCTTGGGCCTCCACAAAATCTTTAAGAGGTCTCACCTCTTGGGCCTGCACAAAATGTTTAAGAGGTCTCACCTCTTGGGCCTCCACATAATTTTTAACAGGTCTCACCTCTTGGGCCTCCACATAATTTTAAAGAGGTCTCACCTCTTGGGCCTCCACAAAATCTTTAAGAGGTCTCACCTCTTGGGCCTCCACAAAATGTTTAAGAGGTGTCACCTCTTGGGCCTCCACATAATTTTTAACAGGTCTCACCTCTTGGGCCTCCACATAATTTTAAAGAGGTCTCACCTCTTGGGCCTCCACAAAATCTTTAAGAGGTCTCACCTCTTGGGCCTCCACATAATTTTTAAGAGGTCTCACCTCTTGGGCCTCCACAAAATCTTTAAGAGGTCTCACCTCTTGGGCCTCCACAAAATCTTTAAGAGGTCTCACCTCTTGGGCCTGCACAAAATGTTTAAGAGGTCTCACCTCTTGGGCCTGCACAAAATCTTTAAGAGGTCTCACCTCTTGGGCCTGCACAAAATGTTTAAGAGGTCTCACCTCTTGGGCCTGCACAAAATCTTTAAGAGGTCTCACCTCTTGGGCCTCCACAAAATGTTTAAGAGGTCTCACCTCTTGGGCCTCCACATAATTTTTAAGAGGTCTCACCTCTTGGGCCTCCACATAATTTTTAAGAGGTCTCACCTCTTTAGCCTCCACACAATTTTAAGACGTCTCACCTCTTGGGCCTCCACAAAATTTTCCATGAGCCTCTGGCCAGCCCACGGCCTCTTCCTGCCTTTTGCGGTCCTACGCATCCCTCAACATCCCCACTGCTTTACCTGCTAGACATGACACTGGGCCAGGTCGGGTAACTGACATCTCTAGCGCCAACAATTTGGGCATTTTAAGGCTTCTGCATGTGTTTGAGTTGTTTTTACATTTTAAAGAAGACATGTCTGACCACATTTCACACACACACACAATGACAATTAGGGGTGGGGTCTATTTGCTTTCCCCCTTGCCTATGCCATCTGTGGTTGTCATAGGCAACGTGATTTTAAGGGGTGCAGAATTTCATCTTCTTTTTTGTCTAGTTTGGCTTGGGGTCCATGGCAATGTAGAGGAAAGAAGGTTTCCTTGTATGGTCTCACTTTACAGAGAGGTTACATTGTCTTTGGAGTGTATTGTTGAGAGGCTGTGATAGTGGCGTAATAGTGCGACTTGGGCGCGTTATATGCACCCAGACATGCTTCCCCTGCTGTCCCAGTTGCATTCCAGCAGTGTTGGCATCCTTTTCTGAGGTTTCAGGGTGGACTTGGTGACCTCCAAGTGGTCGAATTGAGATTTCCAAGTGGCGAGCATTTTTTCCCCATAGACTTTAATGGGATTCGATATTCGGTCGAATAGTCGAATTTCGCGGTCTATTCGAATCGAATTTCGAACTTTCGAATATTTCACTACTCGCTCATCTCTAATAATATGCAAAAGATAAGGTATCGGAAGACCAAATTGCAGGTAAGAACCAAACCCTGCAAGAACTTTCTAAAATGGCTAACGAGTTGGTGCAATAAAATGAACAGTTAAAACAAAAGCTTACAGATCTGGAGGACAGGTCAAGAAGGAGATTAGTTGGCTTTCCAGAAGGATGTGAGGACGGGATACAGTCGGGTTCTTAAAGGACTGGTTATTGCAGAGTATTGGTGCAGAGGTTTTTCCCTTGGCAATAGGTGTGGACAGAGGTCACCATATACCAGGGAAAAGGCCTCCTCTGAGGTCTTCTCCATGAACAATTATTGGCAAGTTGTTTTGTTCAAGAGACCGGGCCTTTATACTAAAGACTTTAAGAGAGCTAGGCTCTTTATGTTATGGCTCCTTTCACATTGACTTCGGCAGGGATAAGTTATTCATTTATTTTTCCTTCTAAATTTAGAATTGTTTATCAGGAGAAACTGAGGTTTTTTTCCACAGCTGGCAAAACCTCACAATGGATGGACTCCAGGGAGATATGATAGGACATGATAAGGATTTAGAGTATATTGTATTCACTTTAAGAGGGGGTTGGAAAGTTTGAAGCAGAAACTGAAGGTTTTTTGTCAGATAAATTTAGATCCAGTAAGGTAGTCTCGAACTGGTAGTCAAACTGGTACCGTGCTCCATAGAATTGGTGCCTTGTTATTTTGTAGAGGGGTCTTGGAGCACCAAGGTCTGGGTGCTGCTGCCCCCTCTACTTCCCTAGCTACAACTGCAATGTGATTGCTTATTTGAAAAGGTTGCTTCATGCCTCCAGGGTCAAAACATGGCAGCACACAGGAGTTTAGCTATAGGGGATGCAGAGGTAGCAGTCGCTACTGTGCCCAGGAGCCTGAAGGGGCCCAAAGACCCCTGTGCCAAATATGAAGACACCGGTATTATAGAGAGTGCATGAAGGTCATGTTACACCTCTGGCTGGAGGGAAAGGGTTAGGTAAAGAATTTGGCATGGGGGGGAGGTACCGTTTCAATTTTTGCCTCAGGCAGCACAAAGGCTATGTGCTTCCCTGCCCCTGGCTACAAAGCATTGAGGGAAGGGGGCCCAAGCTGTAGTCTTGCACCAGGGTCCTTGAGCCTTTAGCTACGCCCCCGGCAGCACCAGTTAAGAACCAAAGCAGGGGCGCTTGGACCTAAAAAGGAGCTCGGGAGCAAGGAGACTAAGTATATGAATTAGGTCTGGAGTGTGATATTATACATTTATTTAGTATAGTCAGAGCCATGTAGGATGACCTACACACATGCATACAGAATGTCCTAAGATGATGTCCTAAGAAGACCAGCTATGAAAAAAAAGTTTTTGTAACTCTTAACACCTGACAAAGTTAGGCTTTTTTCACGTGTCCGTTTGACGTCCAGGAAAAAAAAAATCAGTCCGTGTTTCAGTAGTGAAGATTACGTGTTTGGTCCATGTGTCAGTTTTTGTCCCTCCGTGTGTCATCTGCCCAGCTGAAAAACCAGACCTAACAAGGACCAAACACGAATGCCATCCATGTCAGTGACTGACCTATGGACTTCAATGTTTAGTCTCCACAATCTTAAAATCAATGGGTACGTGTACTGTCCACAAAGAATGTGGACAGCACACGTAAGAGAAAAATGGAAATGTGAATAAGGCCTTACACCAAAGTGTTTAGTTATTTTAACCTAGTGATCTAATACAACTAATTATAAGACATCAGGGGCCAGGAGGGAAGATAAGGGAGTTTACCTTTAGCTTTTATTCAAATGCAACTGCTAATTACTTTGTTGTTATGAAGAGATGCTTTATGCAGAGTAAATATGGAGGAGGAAGTAAGTGAGAGTAATCTACATTCGAGCTAACCATAACAATACATAAATTAAGACATTCCATAAAGTAGCGCATAGCACACAAAGTAAATACATTAAGACAGTTCATACATGAGCCATGTGATATTTTATATGACAGAATAATTTCACAACCTCGCCCCGTCATACATGTTTCACATATTTCCAGATAAAAATCACACACCTAAACAGATTTAGAGTCTGGGGTCTGATTTATTGTAAAGATCTAGTCTAGGGTCTGGTCTAGGGTCTGCATTCATTTAGGGGTCTGGTCTGGGGTAGGAATTGATAGGTCTGGTCTAAGGTCTGATTTAGCTTAGGGGTCTGCGTTAATCTGCAGAGGTCTGGACTCTGGATTAAATAAAGGAGTCTGGTCTGAGGTCTGCACTTATTCAGGGAACATGTCTAGGTCTGGATTAATGTTTGGGTCTGGAGTCTGAATTAGGGGTATAGCCTGAGCTCTGCACTAAATTTTAGGGTCTGGTCTGATGCCTGAATTAATGCAGGAGTCTGGTCTGTGGTCTGAATTCATCTGAGGATCTGGTCTGAGGTCTGATTTTATATGTGTTATAGAGGCTGGAGGTGGCTTCAGAAGTAAGGGGCCATCCAGGAAAGTCGTGGTGGAGGTCTGGGCTGGATGGAGAAGAAAAGGAAAGAGAACAACTCTAGTTGGAGAAGACGTCACCTTTCATGCCATGTCTATTTTAATAAATACTTGTATACCAAAAAAGTATACAAAAAGTCTCCATGTAGCCTCAACATAAAAGGAATCTGGTTGATACCATTCCCCTTGTGAAGAGGATTAGCCCCTACACAGCCTGCTAGTGTCAGCAATGATTGGAGACTGCCAGTATATAGGCTGGTTCTTACCCTTATTATGAGAATTTAGAACCTATTTAGAGTAAAGATACAAAAATAAAAAATGCTTTTTAACCCCTTAGTGACCACCACTACGCCTTCTTATGGCGGTCACTAAGGAGCCTAAGGCTGGGCCACTGCCTTTTACTTAGATGCCGCAGTCTAAGCAGTACAAGAGAACTATTGAAGCAATCAAATGATCACCTATTAAAGTCTCCTTGTGGGGCTGTTAAATGGTAAAAAAAAAAGTTTTAAAAGTTTTCTGAAATAAAATAAATTCCTAGTTAAAAAACACCTTTTACCATTGAAAAAACTCTTTTCAATGCAAAAAAAATCCCCTACACATATTTTGAATCGCCGCATCTGTAACATTTTGGGCTCATGCACACAACTGTTGTCTGCTGGTGCCCGAATTGCTGACCACAAGCTTGAATGGGTCCGCAATTGAAAGGTGTGTTGGGGAATGGAGGCATGGAACCCCATGGAAGCGCTACAGAGTACCTCCGTGGTTTTCTGTCCAAGCCTCCGCACCACAAAAAAGTGGTGCATGCACTACTGTTTTGCGGTGCGGATCATTGGATGTGTATCGCGGACCCCATTCAAGTGAATGGGTCCTGCGTCCGCATAAGACGGCCCTACGGTTCGTGTTATAATGTAATTTATGGCGTAAGAAAAAAACAACAAAATACAAATAGAACAATGCCAGAATTGCTGCTTTTCGCTTGTTCACCACCAAATAAAGCGAATATAAAGTGATCAAAAAGTGTTATATATCTAAAAATGATACCAATGAAAACTAAAAGTCCTACACAGCTTCATAGAACAAAAAAGAAAAATATTATGGACCTTAGAATATGGCAATGCAAAAACATTTTCTTCTTTTTAAAAGAATTGTGCAAAAGTCATAAAATGTAAAAAAAAACACAAAACCTCAATGTATTTGGTATCGCTGTAATCATACTGAGCAAGTGAATAAAGCTATCATGCTATTTACACCACAAAATAAATGCCGCAAAATTTCTAATGTAAAAACTCAGTGTCAGTATTGATGTTTTTGCCCATCTCCCCCCCCC
Source organism: Rhinella marina (assembly GCA_900303285.1). NCBI lineage: Eukaryota > Metazoa > Chordata > Amphibia > Anura > Bufonidae > Rhinella > Rhinella marina. The sequence goes on from ONZH01014548.1 coordinate 11,567, forward strand.
CCCAGAATGAGTTAATAAAAGTTAATCAGTAAGTGCCAAAATGATGCCATTGAAAATGACAACTTTGCCCACAAAAAACAAGCCCCCATACGGTTACATCGGCGTAAAAATTGTTTAAAATTTTTTAGCTCTTAGAAAGTGAAGATTGATAAAAATGAAAGAACGAAAAAACAAAAACGAATTTGGTCATTAAGGACCAAAGCAGGCCGGTCACTAAGGGGTTATTGGAGGAGCTGGAAAGTGAAACGGATGATGAATGGCATCGTGTAGACGGCAGTGCAGTACAGAGATGTAGAGACATAGTAGAAGGCAGCCCGGCACATGCTTTCTGTCACCTGCATTACCTGGAGAAGCAGCAGCAGCGTCCTGTCTGTGGAGGTGAGAGCAGCCACACATGATGAGGCACGGCAGCAGGGAGTGTTATAAAGGGGTGGACACAGGGGCAGGTCTGATAATAGAGAGGACACACATCACACTACATTTGCCTCCATCCTCTGACTACAGAACGTTTCTATTCAAATCACCGCATTCTCCTATTGTTATTATAGGGCAGTTGCCTAGGGGCCTCCACTATCCGGGGGCCACCACCCAGTTCCCTCCTGCCCTTACCCACAGCAACACATGAACCTAAAACAATATAAAACTTTTATGCCACTTTTACTAACATTTATGAGCATGTGACGGAACTATGTTCTCCGGTGAGTGAATAAGGATAAGGAGGTGCCAGGCACCGCTTATCTTATTATCATAGAACACTGATACTGGGGAAGGAGACACATTTCTTTGCTCAGCGGCTTCCCCCAATGTTGATTTTATTTTTTAATTCCCCCCAATAAGGGGTGCACCCAGGGGCGTAGCTAAAGGCTCATGGGCCCTGGTGCAAGAGTTCAGCTTAGGCCCCCTTTCCCTCAGTGCTCTGTGTGTCTTCTTATGTGGTCCAAGGGTCTTTGGGCCCCCTCAGGCTCCTGGGCCCGGTAGCGACTGCTACCTCTGCACCCCCTATAGCTACGCCCCTGGGTGCACCTAGCCTTTCTGCTGACTGAGGTGACAATTGAAATATGCCCCCCACCCATGCCAATTTTTTAACCTAAACCCTTTGCCACATTGAAAGCGCCCATTGCCTGTGTCCCTTCTGCTGCCCCTTTCTTGTCCCTAGCTGGTGCTGCCTTAGGCGATCACCTCACCTGCCCCCAATGAGTGGTACCTGTGAAGAAATCCATACTTCCCTGCTCCTCGCTCCATGGCTGTCCTTATTGCCCTTCTGATCCTTATCTGTAATCTTTTTGCTGCTTGGGTATGTCGCGGCCGAGACCAGTCATTGGCTGCAGCGGCGCACATGGCCCCCTCACTGCTGAAGGTGACAAACGGGAAGTGCAGTGAGACAGCGCCGGAGCCAAACGAAGCAGCGGGGAACATATAAGTATGGATCTCTTTACAGGTAACACTGAGTGAGTGGGGGAGGATATTGCGTGTGACATCCGTGTTGCATCCGTTTTTCTTTTTTTTGTGGACCCTTGTAACAATGCCTATTCTAGTCTGCAAAATGGACAAGAATAGGACATGTTTTATCTTTCTTGCGGGACCGGGGAACGGACAGACGGATGCGCTGTCCGCATTTTATGCAGACCCATTGAAATGAATTGATCTGTATCCTATTGTGATGGGAAGCCGGCGGCGCGCTTCCCCAGTGCTGCGCCGCCGGACTTCCGCTTGTAGCATGGAGCGAGGATGCGATATGCGTCCTTGTCTCGATAGTAACCTGCGGGGAGGACCTGGCGCGCTCCTTGCTGCCGCACGTCCTCCCCGCCCCCCTAGAGACGAGCAGGTGGGGGCCCTCTGAGCGCTGGCCAGGGTGGTCAGCGCTCAGTATTTATTTATATATTTATAAATATTTATAGGTATATAAGGTCACGTGGCACTGACCACGCCACGTGACCAGTCTAATATTGAATTCTTTCATTATGCTAATTGGGTCATGTGACGCTAGCCACGTCACATGACCCATTTGGAGGGCTATTTAAACTGGCAACCTGCTGGTCACAGGTTGCCTGTTATTGGTTTCCCTTTACATTGCTAGTGTTTTTTGCAAGTGATTGGTTTAGAGTGTATTCAGACTTCGTCTTGTGGACTTGGACTTCACCTTTGCTTTTTCCCTGGTATTGACGTGACCTCCTGATACGACCCCTTGGTTACTTGACTATTCTGTATTGTGTTTGTTCTGTCTGTGTTTGTTATTCCCTTTGTTTCCCCTTCCCTTGCCCCCTGCACTTATTCGGGTCAGGGCCTGTCAACCAGTTACGGTTCTGCCATCTAGGGCTTATACTGTAAGTAGGCAGGGACAGTGGTTGGGGTTACAGACAGAGCTCACTATCTCCCTCCCTCCCGTGACAGAATAACAGGCCTACCTTCATGGAGCCGTTGAGAGTCCTCATGGATCAAATGAGTAACATGGCTCAGATGATCCAGGATCTAGCTGAGAGACTCCAACATCAGGAGCAGCTGCAGTCTGTACCCGCAGCTGTTCCCTCCATGCCTAACCCCAATATTGAACCCCATGTTAAGTTACCTGATCGTTTTTTTGGGGACCGGAAGACTTTCAGGTCCTTTAAAGAAAGCTGCAAGCTTTATTTCCGTTTGCGCCCTCATTCCTCGAGTTCGGAGCAGCAAAGGGTCGGTATAATCATATCCTTACTGCAAGGAGATCCGCAGTAGTGGGCTTTTTCATTACCATCTGACTCTCCATGTCTTTCTTCTGTGGAGGCATTTTTTCAGGCCTTAGGGCTATTGTATGAAGAGACTGACATGACCACGGTTTCCGAAAATCAACTTAGATCTCTTCGCCAGGTAACCGTCCTGTCCTGTCGAGGATTACTGTGTGGAGTTCCGCAAATGGTGTGTGTCCTCTGAGTGGAACGATCCTGCATTGAGGAGTCAGTTTAAGGTGGGACTGTCCGACCACCTAAAAGACTTACTTGTTAGTTACCCCTCCTCAGACACCCTATACGCGACTATGACTCTAGCTATTAGATTCGACCGACGATTCAGAGAGAGACAGAGAGAACGTCGGACTGCTCCTCAAGTGGTCATTTCGCCTGATGCTCCTACTCAGAGACCTCCTCCTGCTGAAGTCCTGGATGAGCCTATGCAACTAGGGCCAACTATGAGGGACCAGAGACGCCTCAAGGGAGCTTGTTTCTACTGTGGAGAAATGGATCACTGGTTCCAGCATTGTCCGAAACTTCCAGCCTCAAAGAAGTCTCTTCCGAGGAATAAGGTTTCACCCAGGGTGGTAAGAAAGAAATTTCTGTTACCTATCTGTTACCGATTTCGCATAATTTGTGTAAGGGTTCAGGTGAAGCATTTGTGGATTCCGGATCTGCTTCCAATTTTATTGACTTTGATTTTGCTCAGGCTGTAGGGATTCCTACAATTCCGTTAAAAGGTGTTATACAAATTATTGCTCTTGATTCCACACCTCTGGGCAACGGGAGGGTAGAATTTTGTACTCCTGATGTTACCCTTATTGTAGGGGTCTCTCATTCTGAAATTTGTTCATTCCTAGTATTAAAAAATATACTCGCTGATCTTGTCCTGGGTTTGCCTTGGTTACAGGACCACAATCCGGTAATCAATTGGTCATCAGGTGAATTGGAAAAATGGGCGTCTAACTGCAAGCTGGAACCACTGTGGAGTCTCTTGTCCTTCCAGAGTATATCAGAGACTTTTCAGATGTGTTTACTATGTCTGAGACTGACTTCCTCCCTCCCCATCGGTCTTATAATTGTTCTATTGAGATCATTGAAGGGTCCAAATATCCCAAGGGCCGTATTTATAATCTTTCAGCCCCAGAACATCAGGCCATGAGGGAGTACCTTACTGAAAGTCTGGCTAAGGGTCATATCAGGCCTTCAGTGTCACCAATGGGGGCAGGGTTTTTCTTCGTCAGTAAAAAGGATGGAGGGTTAAGGCCGTGTATTGATTACAGGGAACTGAACAAAATTACAATAAAGAACAGGTACCCCTTGCCCCTTATTCCGGATTTATTGAACCAGGTCCAAGGAGCCTGCTGGTTCTCTAAACTGGATTTAAAAGGGGCCTATAATTTGATTAGGATCAGGGAGGGGGATGAGTGGAAAACAGCCTTCAATACCCCAGAGGGTCACTATGAGTACCAAGGGATGCCTTTCGGGTTGAGTAATGCATCGGCCGTTTTTCAAAATTTCGTCAATGATATTTTTAGACCGTTTTTGGGGAGGTTTATGATTGTCTATATTGATGATATTCTCATTTTTTCGGCTGATTGGGAGTCACACGTCTCGCACACTAGACAGGTTCTGGAGGTGCTACGCAAAAATCAATTATTTGTTAAAGGGGAAAAGTGTGTCCAGGAGGTGGCCTTTCTAGGTTATATCCTCACCCCATTTTTTTTTTAAATGGACCCAGCAAAGGTACAAGCCATCCTAGATTGGGTACGACCTACCTCCCTAAAGGCGCTCCAGCGTTTTCTAGGATTTGCTAACTTTTACCGTAAATTTATTAAAAATTTCTCGGTTGTGGCCAAGCCTATTACGGATCTGACTCGTAAGGGAGCAGATCTGGCCAATTGGTCCCCGGCAGCCATAAAGGCATTTGAATCACTTAAAAGATCTTTTATTAATGCTCCTGTTTTGATTCAACCCGACCAAACTAAGCCCTTTACAGTGGAGGTTGATGCTTCTGAGGATAGCGTTGGAGCTGTTCTGTCTCAGGGATCCTCCACTTTAGCTAATCTTAAGCCATGCGCTTTTTTTTCACGCAAATTCTCGCCTGCTGAAAGAAATTATGACATCGGCAACAGGGAATTATTAGCTATTAAATGGGCTTTTGAGGAATGACGTCATTTCTTGGAGGGGGCATTGCACCGTGTCATGGCCCTCACGGATCACAAAAATCTGATGTTTTTGGAATCAGCTAAGCGATTAAATCCTAGCCAGGTAAGGTGGGCTTTGTTTTTTACTCGTTTTGATTTTTGTGTTACCTTCAGACCCGGAAGTAAGAACATTAAGGCAGATGCCCTGTCAAGAAGCTTCCATGCTTGTCAACTTCCTGAGGGCCCGCCTGAACCCATCCTGCCTGCTGACATCATTGTGGCAGCCGCCACAGCCGATTTGACTTCTGAAATTTCGGCGGGACAACATCTGACACTCCCACAGATAAGTTATTTGTGCCGGCTCATTTACGTTTGCGGCTGTTGGGTGAGTGTCACAACTCTGTGTTATGTGGACATCCAGGTATTAATGCCACTAAAGAGTTAATTTCTAGGGAATTTTGGTGGCCTTCTATTTCTAGGGATGTTCAGGCCTTTGTAACTTCCTGCAGCACATGCGCCAGGTCCAAGAATCCTAAGACGCGTCCTATGGGTGAGTTACATCCATTACCCATTCCTGATAGACCATGGTCCCACTTGTCTATGGATTTCATCACTGACCTGCCGTGTTCTGATGGTAAAACTGTGATTTGGGTGGTAGTGGACAGGTTCAGTAAAATGTGCTCATCTCAATCTCATCTCATTGTGTAAATTACCTACTGCAAAAGTTTTGGCCTCTCTGTTTATTGATCACATTGTAAGAATTCATGGTATACCTGAAAACATTGTATCAGACAGGGGTGTGCAATTTGTCTCCAGGTTTTTGAAGGCCTTTTGTCATAAGATTGATATTTCTTTGTCTTTTTCGTCAGCCTTCCATCCAGAGACTAATGGTCAGACCGAGCGCCTTAATCAATCTGTTGAACAATTTCTTAGATGGTATGTTGCGGACAACCAACATCAATGGTCTAGATATTTGTCTCTCGCTGAATTTGCCATAAATAACAGAGTTAATACATCCTCTGGGGTATCGCCGTTCTTCTGTAATATGGGTTTCCATCCACTTTTTGGCTCTTTTTCCTTGTCTACATCTGTTGTTCCAGAAGTCAACTCTTTTGCTCAAGAACTGTGCACAGTTTGGGCGCAGGTTCAAGTGAACCTGAAAAAAGCCCAAGTGACCCAAAAGGTTAAGGCAGATAGGAAGCGCTCGAATGGTGTTGATTTCAAGGTGGGGGACAAAGTGTGGCTTTCAACAAAAAACTTAAAAATGAAAGTACCTTCTTATAAGTGTCTACCTGAATCTTTTTGCATCCACAATGTATTTCACAAATCATTGTTAAAGGGTTATGTTGCTCCCGTTTGTCCAGAGAATCATCCTCCACCTCTTCCTTCCTTCCTTCCTTCCTTCCAGTATCTTGTACACTGGAGGGGATTCGGTCCGGAGGACAGATCTTGGGTACCGTTGACCAGGATGCATGCTGATACTCTCATCAGGAATTTCCATCGAGCGCATCCTGAAAAACCGGCTCCCGTAGTTAAGGGTCCAGTGGCCCCTCGTGAAGGGGGGGGGGTACTGTGATGGGAAGCCGGTGGCGCGTTTCCCCAGTGCTGCGCCGCTGGACTTCCGCTTGTAGCATGGAGCGAGGACGCGGGGAGGACCTGGCGCGCTCCTTGCTGCCGCGCGTCCTCCCTGCCCCCCTAGAGACGAGCAGGTGGGGGCCCTCTGAGAGCTGGCCAGGGTGGTCAGCGCTCAGCATTTATTTATATATTTATAAATATTTATAGGTATATAAGGTCACGTGGCACTGACCACTCCACGTGACCAGTCTAATATTGAATTTGAGCGCTGGTGGCGTTATTGCCAGCGCTCATTCTTTCATAATGCTAATTGGTTCATGTGACGCTGGCCACGTCACATGACCCATTTGGAGGGCTATTTAAACTGGCAACCTGCTGGTCACAGGTTGCCTGTTATTGGTTTCCCTTTACAGTGCTGGTGTTTTTTGCAAGTGATTGATTTTCAGTGTATTCAGACTTCGGCTTGTGGACTTGGACTTTGCCTTTGCTTTTTCCCTGGTATTGACGTGACCTCCTGATACGACCCCTTGGCTAGTTGACTATTCTGTATTGTGTTTGTTCTGTCTGTGTTTGTTATTCCCTTTGTTTCCCCTTCCCTTGCCCCCTGCACTTATTCGGGTCAGGGCCTGTCGACCAGTTACGGTTCTGCCATCTAGGGCTTATACTGTAAGTAGGCAGGGACAGTGGTTGGGGTTACAGACAGAGCTCACTATCTCCCTCCCTCCCGTGACACCTATGTAGGCAGACAGCTACAGTGCTGCTGTATTGCACTTCCATGGCTTTTTCCCTAGTTTTAACGGCATGGCGGTCACATAAGCGTGCTGTTACTCCATTCAGCTTAATGGGACTGCCAGAGACAGCTGAGCGCCTGTGCTACGGGGCACATTTATCAAGCTTGCTGGCGCATTTGCTTCCCTGTATTTTCAGAAGTAAATGAGACAGTCTAACAGGTGTAGACACTATAGGAAACGTGCCCCACTGCAGTATATTCCTTTCCAGTTCCTCACCTCGTGTGTTCCTTGTACTTTCAGCCTTGGATCAGCAACGTCCACAATCTTCTCTTCTAATCTGGTTTCTTGGTTCCTTATCAGCAGGTGGATCAGGTCCAGCTGGTCATAAGAGAGACGCTCCTTCAGGAAACTTTCATTATATACATTACAGGGCAAATTATGTTTCTTTAGCACATGATTTGAGGGTGGTTCAATCCCGCCATATGCTCAGCTTTTTAGGATCTTCATGAAAAGGGTTTTCCGAGACATTATAACTGATGATCTGTCCTCAGGAAAGGTCATCAGTATCTAATCGGTGGGGGTCTGACACCTGGATCCTCCGCCACCGATCAGACACTGATGACCTATGTCATAATATGGCTCTGAATATTAATAATGCCTCCATTATTGCCATCCAGAATTGATCATGTCCCCCATTAGTGCCCCCAGTAATAGTAATGTCTCCATTAGTGCCCCCAGAATTGATAATGCCCCCATTAGTGTCCCCAATAATATTAATGCCCTAATTTGCGCCCCCAGAATTAATAATGCCCCCATTAATGCCCCTCAGTGATAGTAATGCCTCCATTAGTACCCCCAGAATTAATAATACCTCCATTAGCACCCCTCAGTAATTTTAATGACCCAATTAGTGCCCCCAGAATTAATAATAACCCTATTAGCTCCCCCTGTGGGTTGCAGAAAACCATGTTTGAGACCCCTGCTCTACAAGGATCATAGCTTCAATGCAAAATCTGTAACATAGTCCCTCCACCTGTCATTCATCATATATTATACTTGTGAGATCAAGGGCCCCTTGGGTGTTTAAAAAAATCTGGTCATGTTACTTCATCTGCATCTTCTCCATGCTTTTTATTTTTCAGTTTGGACTCTCCTGACCAGTTTTCGCCATGTAAGCCAATCACTCTGGTTTGTTTCCATCCTGCATGTAGAACTTACTGTTGCTGTATCCAACCAAACCCATGATGCACTTCTCCTTCCTCTACCACAGCTCCAGCACCGCCCCTAACACCAAGCTAGTTTATAGCCCTTCCCACCAGTGCAGCTTCAGCCTGTGTCACCTTCCTGCTGCTTGTGATCATTCTCTTCCTGTCATATCTTACAAACAGGAGGATGAAGCACTCACAGATAATGCAGATAGTGAATATGAGTCAGGGAAGTTATATAACTCTGCTGCTAATCATTGTATGGCACTTTATGCAAGGGTATAAAGAGAAATATGAAAGGTGGAGCTAGGTGAAGAACGGAAAAAGGGGGCCCAGCTGAGCAATATTAGTGTGTGGGGCACAATATGGACATAACTACTGTGAAGGGTGCACATGTGGGCAGAACTACTGTGAGAGGCACATATGAGCTTAACTACTGTGGGCGGGCACAATGTGAGCATAATTACTGTGACGAGGCACAATGTGGGCGCTACCACTATGTGGGGGCACTAAGGGGACTGGGCAAGATTGGGGGTGTATAGTTAGAGGCATGGTTTAGTATGAAATAAATTGCTGCGGCGTGCATAATATGCTGCTGCCATTGACCTTCTTTGTGGTTTGCAAAAGTTGGGAGGTGTGCGTGTCGTATATAGTGTATGGATCAGAGCTAGTTTACAGGGATTTCCCAGGACTTATATATTGATGGCTGGCATACTTTAAGCCACATTTGGAAAATGTCACACGTTGTTTGATAAATTTGTCATCCTAAAACCTAATACTTTTTTTTTCCCTAGAAAAGCTACTGCAATTTTCCTACTCCACCCTCCCACTGGAGTGAGACTAACTTTTTTTGTGAATTTTTAAAAAAGTCTCAGTGATAACTCTGGAGTGAAACTCGTGAGCATAGCTAACCAGACCCTCTCTCCCAAAACTGGAGTGCCGCATTTTCGGGAGTAAAAAGACCATGTTGAGGAATGTAAGCTGGAGTGCATGTAAGTTCAGAGGATTGGCAGTATCATCAGAAATGGCCTGCTGCTTCAAAAGCCTGCCTGATGGAAAATGGGGTAGATAAGGTAATGAAAACCATTTGCTTTAGATGTACAGATTTGGAAGGTTGTATCTTGCAGGCAAAGCCATCTTGGGTGGTGGACCCTAGAGGGAGATGTGGTGATTTCTAGGACCCACCAATAACATTTGGCTGACCAGAGAATTATCTTAAAACCACAAAAAGGATATTAATTTAAAAGTTGTTTTATTTACTGTGAATGGTGTAAAAAGTTAAAAAAGCCAGACCTATAGAAGTCAGAATTGTGGAGTGAAGGTATGATAAACCAGGGCCAAAATTTGGCAAAAAGTTTGATAGACATGGGCATAATTTTTCCCAAATGCTAAGGATGATACAGATCATAATGAAGTATGACTAATACTAGTATTACATGAGTGTGATATCTTACCCTGTCATATCTTACAAACAGGAGGATGAAGCACTCACAGAATTATCTTAAAACCACAAAAAGGCTATTAATTTAAAAGTTGTTTTATTTACTGTGAATGGTGTAAAAAGTTGAAAAAGCCAGACCTATAGAAGTCAGAATTGTGGAGTGGAGGTATGATAAACCAGGGCCAAAATTTGGCAAAAAGTTTGATAGACATGGGCATAATTTTTCCCAAATGCTAAGGATGATACAGATCATAATGAAGTATGACTAATACTAGTATTACATGAGTAATGTCTAGTAGATATAGTTGGGTGGTAAAGCTTAAGATGTCTCCTGTTCATCCATGGACTAAATATGCCAACAGTCACGTAACAAGATTCAAAAGCAGGCCCCACCTACCATGTGCTAATTTTTAATACTGGTGTCTTCTCATGTGCTCCTCTTTAGGAATGCTACCTTATGCTCCACAGCCAACAAATTATGGGCACAATATGGATTCAATGGTGCTTGAGGCTTGGTGGTTCCCTAGCGGTCAAAACTTTTCCAAGGGTTCCCCTATGGTGTTTATGTCAGTAACCACTGAGCTCTGCTGTGTGATCTGAGGGCTGGATTAGAGAGTATTCATTTTTAACATTAAAAAATATAAAAAGTTTTGTCATTTCTTTTCACCAGTAGTAAACAGACTACCATGAAAGTCGGGGGCCATCCAAGCAGCCACCTGAAATAAGCCCATAGGGGAAACTTTGTTCTACCGGGGTCCACATTGGCAAGATCCCCACCGATCAGACAGTAATTTGGAACTCCTTTCAGCTTCTTCACCATCATAACATTTGGTAAGAAATTTCATGTAGTTTGAATGAAGACAGCTTGCTTCATCAGAACCTGGGTGTAGCTACAGAGGGAGCAGAGGGAGTAGTAGCAACAGGGCCCAGGAACCTGATGGGCTCACATACCCCTCTTTCACATAAAAAGACAGACACCAGTATTATAAATGACACATGGATTTTTTAGGACATCACACCTCCAGCAAATATTCGTCCAGGTCCACCTGTAAGAGATTAGTAAAACCTGGGAGAGTTTCACATTTAGCTCATTGTTTAAATGTGACACATGAGAGATTTCTCACTTCGTGACAACAATGAGATAATTTTTAATCTACTGGACCATAAATTCTTTATTGACTCTACATTTCAGAAGGCCCAGAGTCATTTGCATTCATCTGTATTTATAGGGGAAGATCTAACCAAGGGCTCATATCAAACCACGGGGTTTTGCTATATATAAATTTTTTGTCCTTTCTACCTATGATTTTTTTTATTCTATTGTATAATGATAATATAATATCGTAGAAGCCAGTGGGCTACATTGACTAAACTGTAGACAGAAAGTGAACTAAACCCAATGGCAAAGCTACAGCAGAATGCCCTGGTTTAAAGGGCAATGAGTATGGGTTGAGCTTCCCCATTTCAGAGTGGCATCTCCACTCAACTTTAGGCTCCATACACACGTCCTGTTTTTCTTTCCTGATCCGATCTGCATCCGATCCGCAAATCATGCGGATAGCATGCGGATCCATTCATTTCAATGGGTCCTGAAAAAATGCGGACAGCACTCCGTATGCTGTCCACATCCGTTGTTCCGTTCCGTTATGCGAATCCGCAAATAAGATAGAGCTTGCCCTACTTTTGTCCGCATATGCGGTCCGTGGTCCCATTATAGTCAATAGGTCTGCAAAAAATGAGGATAATATGCGGAATGCATCAATATGTCATCCGCATATCATCCGCATATGATCCGCAATTGCGGATCCGATTCCAGGAAATAGAAAGAAAAAAAGGGGATTTCAGTCAGCACATCCCAGTGCGCAGGTGCACGTTGCTATGGCTAATTACACAAGGAAAGGAAAATACATACAATGCAACGGCACACTGCTAACCAGATAAAGCACAAAATGCCATAGAGATATGAAGTAGTCTGGAGCTAATGCTATGCTTGTTTAGTAAATTAGAGATTCTTGGCAAATATATATTGTACAAAATTATCTGGGCCCGTCCACCAAATCGTCAAGGTGATCTCTGTAGAACGGGAACCTAACACTATTTCCTACCTGTTATATGCCAACCTTGGCTTCCGTATAATCAGGGGGTGTTTGGTTCCACATGCATGCTGGGTCACTTCTGCCTTTTACCATTTCTGGTGCTTCAAAGGCCTCCACTAATACAGGGATGCAGGTACCAAGCATGAATGCCGAGTCCACTTGGCTTTATAGTTACACTAATTAAAATCAGCCTATGGGGCAGACGGGGCTAGTCCAGAATACTTCATCTCTCTATGGCATTTTGTGCTTTATCTGGTTAGCAGTGTGCCGTTGCATTGTAGGAAATAGAAAGAAATACTCTACCAACATATATTCCTCCTTCATTTTTTTTTTGCGGAAAAACGGAATGGATGCGGATGTACAATTGGTAAAAACGGAAGGCTTTTGCGGAAACACGAATCCGCAAAAAACGGACCGAAAATCTTGAAAAGAAAAATACGGACGTGTGAATGAAGCCTTAATGAAGTGTCGGGTCTTTATTAACATAGAGGGCCTCATTAAAGGCTGTATTCATTTTAGGTTGGGTTGATAGGGTCATACATTGTGTGCCAAGAGCCTTAGTTAGAAGCTCAACGTCATAGATGTGCAGTTGCTGGAGTGGATAGACCTCCATGTTGAGGAACGGAAGCTGAAGTACATGTAGGCCCAGGGGTTGGCAGTTTCAAAAGCCCACCTGATGGAGAATGGGGCACCTGGAAGGTTGTACCGTACATGTCATGGCTAAGCTGCCTTGGATGGAGGACTCTGGAGAGAGATGTGGTGATTTCTGGGAACCACCAATAACATTTGGCTGACCAGAGAGTTATCTTAAAATCACAAAAAGGCTATTAATTTGAAAGGTGTTTTATTTACTCTCCATGGTAAGTCGTGTATCATACATGTGATGTCATACAATATTTTCCAGCACATTTTTACACAATTTTGGCAGAGGTATAAATTGAAGCTGTGGGTCCCAGTGGACAATCTGTAACTGTAGTCAAGCTGTGGAACAGCAGAACCTTTAGGAACTCTTTGGGCTCAAGGACCCAGTTGTGACTGGGGTTCCATAGGCCCACTAGAGGAAATGGATCTGAGGACCTATCCTACAACTATACAGAACATAGGCACAGCCACTTTTAATCTAAACTTTGTCCTGTGCATGTAGGTCATACCATTAATAAGGTCTTCTTGGTTATTTGGGGGTATTTCTCTGCTGGACCTTCTAGGCCCATTCTTGTAAGCACCCATTATTTTGGGAAAACGATGGCCTACCAGACGATCCTTAGGTACTCTAGTAGGCCAGCCTTACCCTGCCTGGAATGAGCCATGGAGCTCTTAACATAGTATGTTATCCCTTTGGGATTTTTATATTTTACATTAAATTAAGGGGGTTGTCCCACAAAAAATATTCTACAGTTTTCAAACCAGCACCTGGATTTGGATACTTATGTAATTGCATGTAATAAAAAAAATATTATAGCTACTGAGTTATTAACTGACATCTAACTTTATAGTGCCACCTGCTGTTTGCTCTTTTTCTAATTCCTCTCTCCTGCTCATTGAGATGGACGCACATGCTCAGTTCCATTCTTCAACGGTCACAAGCTGAAGGATAAAAAAAAACATGCTCCCAGAGCTGCCAGCTTCAAATAAATCTAGCAGAACAATTGGAGATTTCCGGATCCATGTGAGGTACAGGGCTGGTTGTAGCTTTGTTAATAAGAGGTTGTCATGTACTAGATTATGTATGATTTAATTTTTTACATAAATCATGGGATAACTCCTTTAAATAAACAGACAACGTATATAAAATTTTACATATAAATTATGCATTTGTTCTGGGGGGGGGGATCACATCGGTCAGATCCCCACTGATCAAACAGTAAATTGGAACACCTTTCAACTTCTTCACCATCATAAGATTTGGTAAAAAATACCAGTGTTATAAATGACGCATGCGTTTTTGAGCAAATATTCGTCCAGATCCACCTGTAAGAGATTAGTAAAACCTGGGAGATTTTCACATTTAGCTCATTGTTTAAATGTTACACATGAGAGATTTCTCACTTAACAACAATGAGATAATTTTTAATCTACTAGACCATAAATTCTTTAATGACTGTACATTTCAGAAGACACATTTGCATTCATCTGTATTTATAGGGGAAGATCTAACCAAGAGCTCATATCAAACCAGTGGTCTTTGCCGTATATATTTTTGTCCTTCCTGATTTTTTTTTATTCCATTTTATAGTATTGTGCAATAATAATATAATACCTTAGAAGCCAGTGGGCTACAATGACTAAGCTGTAGACAGAAAGTGAACCAAAACCAATGGCAAAGCTACAGTAGAATGCCCTGGTGTAAAGGGCAATAAGAGTATGGGTGGAGCTTGTCCATTTCAATGGAGTTGCATGTCCACGCAACCCTAATGAACTGTTAGGTCGCTTTCTAACATAGAGGGTCTGATCAATGGGCTGTATTAATTTGAAGTTGGGTTGATAGGGTCATACACTGTGCCTCAGGAACTTCTGTTAGAAGCTCAATGACGTAGATGTGCAGTTGTGAAAGATAGACCTCCATGTTGAGGAATGTAAACTGGAGTGCATGTAAGCCCAGGGGATTGGCAGTATCATCAGAATTGGCCTGCTGCTTCAAAAGCCTGCCTGATAGAAAATGTGGTAAATAGAGATAAGCGAGCACTAAAATGCTCGGGTGCTCGTTATTCGAGATGAACTTTTCCCGATGCTCGGGTGCTCGTTTCGAGTAACGAACCCCATTGAAGTCAATGGGAGACTCGAGCATTTTTTGCAGGGGACCAAGGCTCTGCCTAGGGAAGGCTTGGTGAAAACCTGGAAACATCAGAAAATGATGGAAACACCACGGAAATGGACAGGAAACAGCAGGGGCAGCATGCATGGATACCTCTGAGGCTGCCTAATCCCACCATTACCCCAAATTCTCCTGCAACAGCCTGGTGGTTACCCTCATGGCAATTGTGCTCACCCAGACCAAGAAAGGCGAGGCACATGCCCATCACATGTTAGGGAAGCACCCAACTAGGTGCAACGAAGGTCCATCGCCCATGCTGGCACTGCTCTCCTATCCCCAGCCACACGATGCAGGCATAAGCCTGACACAGCATGGCGGTGACACCAACAAGTGACAAGTTAGATGAGGTAGCAGGTGAGCCACCCAAAAATTTAGCCTGACGCAGCATGGCGGTGACAACAGAGTGACCGAGTTAGACTGAGGTAGCAGGAGGTGAAGCATGGATGGTAATTCGAAGGAGGAGGAGGAGGGGTTGGAGGAAGAGGCATAGTAAGTCTGAGAAACCATGACTGAGGTAGGCCCTGCAATCCTCCAAATGGGCAGTACATGAGCGGCCCCAGGGTCAGACTCGGTCAGAGTGACCGAGCTACACGACGGTAGCAGGTAGAGCACATAAAAAATTTAGCGTGGCCCTGTATGTGGATGTTGAGGGCTTGTGCATGTAGGTGGGCTGAACTTTTTTCTGCTTGCGCTCCAACGTCTGCTGTAATGACAGCTGAACGTTGCGCAGGGACACATTGGTGGACAGTGTGGAGGATCATGGAGGCGAAGGGGTGGTTTTCCGGCGGGAGGCGCTAGTGCCGGGGTCCTGGGCTGGGGTTGACTCGCAGAGGCAGCGAGTGACACAGGGGAAGGAGCAGTGGTGGGACCCGCATGAGGGGAACGGACGGCCTTGGTTCTATAGTGTTTAGCACTCGTATACCTGCGCATGCTGGTGGTGGTTAGGCTGGTAGTGGTGGAACCCCCACTTAAAAATTTGGCATCAACTGGTACGGCTGTCAACATTGAGCTTGAACTAGTGGGGCATGTGTGGTATCGATTCTTCTCAGTTTAAAATCGTATACGTCCCCTATCTTGGGACCATATATTTCATGGATTTTTCGAACACGGAAAAGGAAAAAGAGCTTGCTCTGGCCAGGGGAGTATCTTTTCTACTGCAGCTAAGGGGACGTGTCCATGCTCTGCCTATCACAGGTCAGGAGCCAATTAAAAGAAGAACCAAAAAAAATCAGTATAATATTTAATACGTCCCCTATCCGGGTAAATTGTTTGGAGAGAGGGCCTGTAGGTGGGGGGCAGGCTGGGGGGAATGAGGTTGAGCTGGAAGAGCCAGAGGAGTGCCCCCTTGGCTAGCGTGTGTGGTGGTGACAACAGCCGGATGGAGTTCGAATGACGACGCAGGACCCCAACTTAAAAATTTAGCATCAACCAGTACGGTTGTCAACTCTGAAATTTGTCAAGTGGGGCATGTGTTGTATGCATTCTTCTCAGTTTAATACCGTATACGGCACCTATCCGGAAAAATAGTTTGGAGAGAGAGAAAGAGAGGAAAAAGACGTATTTTTAAAAGTGACGTTCAGTATAGATCAGTTAAAGAGAAAGAAAGGATTTTATGAAATGGATTTGTATCACTGAGAGCAAAAGAATGTAATTTTTTACTTGACGTGCAGTATAGATCACTTGGAGATAAAAAGGGGAATGTGCAGACTTGGGCTGCTATAGTGCAAACCACTATGGTGGTGACAACAGAGTGAGCGAGTGACACATTTTTCGTGGCCCTGTATGGCTGCGGTGACAACAGAGTGACTGAGTTAGTATGCGGTAGATTGTGAAGCACCCAAAAATTTAGCCTGACACAGCATGGCGGTTACACCACCAATGACTTTGTCCGACTGAGAATGCAGTGAAATGGCTTTTGTTGACCCTCCCAAAAATTTTTCCTTTCGGAGTACATAAAGTCGACCCTCAGCAAAAATTTTTTTTTTTAAATGTCGGTACTTGTGCCTCCTGAAAAATTGTTTTGGACTGTCTGTTTGACGCTCCTGAAACATTGTTTTACACCCTCTGTAGTTGACACTGCGGAAAAATTGTTTGGAGACAGGGCCTGTAGGGGGCACTCCGGAAAAATTGTTTAGAGAGAGGGCCTGTAGGTGGACATCCGGAAAAATTGTTTGGAGAGAGGGCCTGTAGGGGGCCCTCTGGAAAAATTGTTTAGAGAGAGGGCCTGTAGGTGGACCTCCGGAAAAATTGTTTAGAGAGAGGGCCTGTAGGTGGACCTCTGGAAAAATTGTTTAGAGAGAGGGCCTGTAGGTGGACCTCCGGAAAAATTGTTTGGAGAGAGGGCCTGTAGGTGGACCTCCGGAAAAATTGTGGTAAAAGAGTGTCAGTTGGACCTCTAAAAAATGGCGTTTTTTGGGTCAGCGTTAGGCAAAGACGACACGGAGGAGGAGTAGGAGGAGTAGAGAAGAGGAATCGGATACATAAGTAATGTTAATCTTTAGCTGCTTTCCCCCGGAGGAGATTTGAATTCCGGTGAAATCCAGGCTTTGTTCATTTTAATAAGCGTCAGCCTGTCAGCGCTGTCAGTTGACAGGCGTGTACGCTTATCCATGATGATGCCACCAGCTGCACTGAATACCCGCTCTGACAGCACGCTAGCGGCAGGGCAGGCCAGCACCTCCAAGGCGTACAGCACCAGTTCAGGCCACGTGTCCAGCTTTGAAACCCAGTAGTTGTATGGAGCAGAGTGATCGGTTCGGACGTTGGTATGGTCAGCTAGGTACTCCCTCACCATCTTTCTGTACAGCTCCCCCCTACTCTGCCTAGACTGGGGACGGGTGACAGTGTCTTGCTGGGGTGACATAAAACTGGCAAAGGCCTTGGAGAGCGTTCCCCTGCCAGTGCTGGACAAGCTGCCTGCTCGCCTCCTCTCTCCCGCTACTTGGCCCACAGAACCATGCCCTCTGCCGCTAGCGGCGTCAGATGGGAAGGATTGTTTCAGCTTGTGCACCAGGGCCTGTTGATATTGATTCACTCTCATACTCCTTTCCTCTACAGGGATGAGAGTAGAAAGGTTCTGCTTATACCGTGGGTCCAGGAGAGTGAACACCCAGTAATCGGTGTTTGAAAAAATGCTTCTAACGCGAGGGTCACGAGATAGGCAGCCTAACATGAAGTCTGCCATGTGCGCCAGAGTCCCAACACGCAAGAATTCCCTCTCCTCACTGGCCTGACTCTCCAATTCCTCCTCCTCCTCCAAGTCCTCCTCTTCAGCCCATACACGCTCAAGAGTTAAGGACTGAGCACTGGTACCCTCTTCTGTCTTGCCGACATTCTCCTCCTCTTCCTCCTCATCCTCATCCCCCTCCTCCGAGACGCGCTGAGAAACAGACCGGAGGGTGCTCTGGCTATCAAGCGACGTATCTTCCTCCACCGTCTCTTGTGACAAGCGCAAAGCATCCGACTTCATGCTGAGCAGTGAGTTTTTCAACAGGCAAAGCAGCGGGATGGTGAGGCTGATAATGGAGGCATCGCCGCTGACCATCTGTGTTGACTCCTCAAAGTTGCTCATTGTAGACTTGAGGAATCTGACTGACCTGACTACCAGTTCTGGTGGAAGTTGACATCTGGCAGTCTACAATCGCTCTGCGCTGCTGGTAAACTCTGGATAACATGTTTAATGTCGAATTCCATCTTGTGGGCACGTCGCACAACAGTTGGTGAGCGGGCAGCATCTGTGGTCGACTTGCGGAAATGCGCACAGATGCGGCGCACCTTGGTGAGCAAATCAGACAGATTGGGGTATGTCTTGAGGAACCGCTGAACTATTAGATTGAACATGTGGGCCAGGCATGGCACGTGTGTCAGTCTGCTGGGTTGCAGAGCCGCCACCAGGTTACACCCGTTGTCACACACAACCATGCCTGGCTTGAGGATCAGTGGTGCCAGCCACAGATCGGTCTGCGCCTATGCCTTTGGTCACCTAAGCTCAGCAGTTTGAGCACCGCCTGCTAGCGCTTACCCACGGCACAGCTGCTGCGCCTAGAGCTACCGACTGAAGGCGCCGTGCCCACGGATGGTAATTCGGAGGAGGAGGTGGAGGAGGGGTCGGAGGAGGAGGCATAGAATGTCTGAGAGACTGTGACCGAGGTAGGCCCCGCAATCTTCGGTGTGGGCAGTACATGAGCGGCCCCAGGGTCAGTGTCAGTCCCAGCCTCCACCAAGTTAACCCAATGTGCCGTCAGTGAGATATAGTGTCCCTGCCCGGCAGCACTTGTCCACGTGTTCGTGATTAGGTGGACCTTCTCAGAAACAGCGTTGGTCAGGGCACGGATGATGTGACACGTGATGTGTGTTCTGTGACACGTGCTGGTGTAGGGATGGGACGGCACATCGGGAAAAATAGTGGCGGCTGGGGACCGAATACCGAGGGGCAGCCACCGCCATGAGATTGCGAAAGGCCTCGGTCTCTACCAGCCTATAGGGCAGCATCTCCAGGCTCAGCAATTTGGAGATGTGGACGTTGAGGGCTTGGGCATATGGGTGGGTGGAACTGTATTTCCTCTTGCGCTCCAGCGTCTGCTGTAAAGACCGCTGAACGCTGAGCAGGGACACATTGGTGGACGCTGTGGAGGATCGTGGAGGCGAAGGTGTGGTTTTCCGACGGGAGGCGCTCGTCACGGGGTCCTGGGCAGGGGGTTGACTAGCAGAGGCAGCGAGTGACACAGGGGAAGGAGCAGTGGTGTGACCCGCAGGAGGTGGTGAACGGCCTTGGTTCCATTGAGTGGGGTGTTTAGCACTCATATGCCTGCGCATGCTGGTGGTGGTTAGGCTAGTAGTGGTGGCACCCCTGCTGATCCTGGTGTGGCACATGTTGCACACCACAGTCCGTCAGTCATTCTCACTTTCTTTAAAGAACCTCCAGACTTGCGAACATCTAGGCCTCGCCACGGGAGCTTCACTACGTGAAACAGTTGCTGCTGATGCACCAGCTCTGGCCCTGCTTCTCCCTCTGGCCACACCACTGCCTCTTCCAACCTGTTCTGGTGCAGCACTCCCTTCCACCTCAGAAGCACTGTCTTCACTCGGCTTATCAATCCAGCTTGGGTCAGTCACCTCGTCATCCTCCGATTCCTCAGTCTGCTCCCCC
Source organism: Rhinella marina (assembly GCA_900303285.1). NCBI lineage: Eukaryota > Metazoa > Chordata > Amphibia > Anura > Bufonidae > Rhinella > Rhinella marina. Next base: position 31,425 of record ONZH01014548.1, read on the forward strand.
CTCGGACTTCCTATCTTGACAACAACTTCACCACTGTCTGACAACCGTGTCTCCTCATCGTCCGACACCTCTTTACACACTTCTTCCACTAAGTCAACATTGTCATCATCATCATCACCCACAGACTGCGACAGTTGGAAAACTTGGGCATCGGGAAAGAGGTCAGCAGCAACCTGAGAAGTGGTTTGTGACTCTGGGAAGGGTCCAGAAAACAGTTCCTCAGAGTATGCCGGATCGCATTCCAAATTTCCTGGGAGGGGGCAGACTGGGGGGAAGGAGGTTGAGGTGGAGGAGCCAGAGGAGTGCTCCCTTGGGTAACGTGGGTGGACTGCGTGGAAGACTGACTGGTAGACAAATTACTTGAAGCATTGTCCGCAATCCACGACATCAGCTGTTCGCACTGTTGTGGTTTCAACAGTCCTCTACCACGTGTCCCTGTAAGTTGAGACATGAAGCTAGGGAGTGTAGCTCTGCGGCGTCCCCTGCTCCCTCATCAGCAGGTACTGTCTCACCCTGCCCAGGACCATGGCCTCTGCCCCCTGCAGTAATTGAATGCCCACGCCCTCGTCCTCGACCCTTAGCCCTGGGGTTCAACATTTTCTGTATATAAGTGTATGATATAAAAAATAATAATAAATGGACCTGCTGTACTGAAACCCACAAACTTGTTCAATCTGAACAAGAAAATATATAGGTGGATAAGTTAGAGTAAAATTATGTATGTTATTAGCTACCGTGCAGTATGGAGCAATTACACTGAAACTATTAGATTAGGCAGACTTGGTCTGCTTAAGTGCAACCCAGACAATGTCGCACAAGATTTTTGTAATGTAGCCGTATATTGAGAGCAAAACCTTTTTTT